>JALIRH010000106.1:0-231130 GCA_023055505.1 Callipepla californica brunnescens | reverse complement strand
GTGAACTTGGACACTGATTCTTTGGAAAGAAATATGTATCAGGTCACTGGTAGGTGGGCCTTTGGGTTTATTTTTCGTAGCCTCACCTCTATGGGGAAAAGATTGATTCACAGAATATGAATGGATTTAGAAAAATGCATCAAAGAGAAATAGATAAAAAGATAAATAGAAATATTCTTGTCTGCCTTAATGACTACATAAAAAAGACAAAAACTTCCCTGTTACAAGAATTTGCACTAGGGGGACAAAACTGCTTCAACTTATAAGAAAAATGAATAAATAGTAAATCAGCAAACACATAGTGGAATGGAGTTGGATTGCTGAGTTGTTATATGATTCATTTTAATAATGCATAGATGTAATATACTGGGGTTAGCACAGGTTTGGAACTGCTGCTAATGAATGTTTCAAATGATTTCTAGCTTAAATATTCTTGGATATAAATTTTTTGGCTTTGCATTTTAAAATATTTCTAAGTTATTTCCAGAGTAATGGATGAAGGAGACAACTGTCTATTCTTAGCAACATTTAGCTCCGTGTTTCAGTTAAAGGTCCTTTTCCCTTAAGGTCACTATCATGTGCCATGAAAAGGAAGAAAGAAAAAAAAATGGTCAAAGTTGTGAAACCTAAATGAAGATACTTACAGAAAATATTTCAAAATCAGAGTTGTAAAGAAAGACATTTGTGTTTTTTACTGAGTAAAACAGGAAAACAATTTTGGACATTTGTATTCAAGTGTAAATGTAAAAGCTTTCCTTCCATATGGTGGTGAGAGCCTCACAGTTAGTATGAGCATACAGATGTTCAGTTCCTCTTAGTGGAAACTGTATGTGCAATGCCTTCTTTGTATAGTACAGTTCAGAGGTCAGTGACAGATCAATTCAATCTACTTGTATTCTTTTACAAAAGATTTAAATGTATTCATAAGATTTTGTGAGTTTGAAATTCAATAAACTTCTTACCTTTACTTATCTCTACTTGGAAGCTTCTCTTCTGGGGATTCATGGCCAGAAGTTTGGTGTCTGTTCTATGTTAGCATAGTGTTCCTCAAGGCTCTTTATCAGATATTGAAAATTTACAGTTGTTTCTGATTTCTACTGGCTTTTTGACAGTGATCTATATGCTAAGTTCCTCTACACTCAGTTGGCAGGACAGACAGTAACTCAAGGGGTCAAGTCCCGTTCTAGGGAATGATTTACCTCTTCTAGATATTTAGTGATGTTGAAACTTGATTACAAATAAAATTATGCATCTCTCTGCCAATCCTACTGACAATGTCAGTTTCATGTTGTTCCTCTGAAGACTCTTCTGCTGCCTTATTTTTTGGTGTCAAAAATGGTTGGGGGAGGGCACTGCTATGACAGGTTATGAGCAGAAGTAATGTAGTGGATGGGAAGTTTGGCTCAGCTACAGTGCAGATAGCTGCTTGATGTAGCACACTACAGTTATCTGATTTGATGGTAATGATTGTTAAATAGAAGGTTTTCTTGCTTGTCATTTTGAGTAGAGCTGGCTAAAATTTTCTCTGATAGAGTGTTTTTCGGTTAGAAATTGTTGATTCCTTTAAAGTGATACGCTGCGTGGAAACATGGCAATCTCAAAATAATTTCATTAAAAAATAAGAATATTCCATTTTAACTTTTCAGAGTGGAGCAGTAGAATTTTCTGTTTCAGAAAATACTTTCTTTGCAATTTTATTAACTCTATATGAAATACTAAGGCTAATATTCCTTGCTTGAAGATATAAAAACTGAAACTGCTATGAGACATTTTGTTATTGGCAATGAAATTTTTGCAAGTACAAGTATTTTATTTCATCAAAAGTATCTGGGTTTTTTTTCCCATTTAAAAATCTCACAATTACTCTTCCAACAGAAAATACATTTCAGCATTTTTTTTACTCTGAGCTCAGTAATCAATCCTTGGAAATACTGTTGAAACAGATTTTTGCCTTCTTACATACTTTATGTTTCTGAGTGTGTCCAATTAATGAGTTTAGTTCAAAGGATGCTTTCATTACTCATTTTGTATGCTTTACTCTTTGTTGGTGAACTAAAAAATGTTTTTGGTTATTCTTGAAGTATCCAAGGTTCAGCCTCTTAAACGCACTTTCTCTTCAGAAGTTACTTAAAAGTTTATTTTAATTTCCATGAGGTAGGGGTTCTCCTCATGGGAACAATACATCTGAAGCTCCGTTATACTTTAACTGAAGTCCTGTTCTTTGTAAGATGCCTCTAGGTGATATACTTAGTGCAACTGCATGTTAACAGACAAACACAAACAGCAAAATTAGGGGCATATCTAAAGAAAACAGAAGGGAATGTTCAGCTTTTTGAGCACAGACTATAGGCGCAACTATGATGCTACAGCAGAAGTCATTGCAAAGTCAGTATTAGCCAGTACTTAGTACATTCCAGACAGTAAAATACCTGACTTCATGCTAAACAGTAAATATTAACTGAATGACAGTCTTTCCATTGTATGGAGATCTGGAAGGGCAACAATTATTCTTTCTTTCTTGGGTGAGGAAAAAGATGTAAACTAAGCTACAAATTCTTCTCTCTTCCCTCCTTTGGACTAGCATATTGCTCCAAGGACATTAGAGAGATGGGCTCCACGAGCCATGATATCAATTGCCAGGCATGCTGTGAAGGAATTGAATGCATCATTTGCTTACTTCTGGCACCTAGTCGGATGCCTGGAGAGGAACTGTACCATTCTCAGTTTTCTCAGGGGAACTGTAGTTCCATTAGTCTTAGGGATATACTGCTCTACTCAGACTTTAACATTATGAAAACTAATAATTAAGAGACTCTTAAATTAGAGATTATGCCATGTCAAGTACAGTCGTTTTTATGAATTTATGAATTTTCAAAGAGAATTCTGGTTTGGGTTATAACTACTAGATTCTCTTCCACCTGTTTTTACTTCCAGACAAGTATAGCTGGCAACAATAAACATCCTTATTAACCACAATTTCCAGTGAAGAATTTTAATTTATCTGTGAAGTAATTTTTACTTGGATTGATAGAGAATGGGATATTTAGCCTTTCCCCAAGCATCTCTAAATAATCTGTATAATCAGTTGTCATACTTTCTTTTGTCAAAATGCACTAATAACAAGAAGAGAATAGATACATCTAGCTTAAGTTTTCTTTAAAAAAATGATAGTTTGTAGCCTTTCTTCTTTCTTTAAAATGTTCTGCCATTTCCTGATTCATTTGAAACAGACAACTGCACTACATTGTGCCATTACTGTTTGTTCATGTCAGAAAAAATTTCTTGATGGACTTTCCATTGGCCACGTACTTCTTAAAGGAAATACTCTAACACTGTCATTAAAATCAAGGAAATGTTTAAAATATTATTGTTCTTTTTGCAAATAATTAGAGAGAAAAAGAGCTGAAAGCATCACTATGCCAATGTGGCCACACTAAAATAATACTAAGTGTTGGATCAGATTGTATAAGGCACTTTGTGTAATTTTAGACTATGATAATAAGATCTGTGTTTTTTTATGTAAGTGTTTAGAACAACAGGTTCTAACATTAAGCTGCTAGACCCTCAGTGATGATTGCACTCTAATTCCTATTAAGAGCTGTGAATTTTCAATGTATTGTGTTTGTCATAATAATCATTAGAAGAATATTTATAAAATATTTTTTCTTGCTGTTGTTTATGATAATTTGGATGCATGAGGCTTAGTCATGCTGTCTACTCATGTAAGTCACATCATTTGCTTTGAGTTTGAATATCAAACAAAAGACAATGCAGGGTTTTTTTGCTTGTTTGTTTGTTGGTCTTTAAGAGTATAAACATAGGAAAATATCCCAATATCAAATCATTAAACTAATTGAAAAGATAACATCTTCTAAAGTGGCATTTATGATAGTATTCTTTTAGCACTTTCAAATATATTATGGCACTATCTTTTGTTGCATGGTTATAACCCACGCAGTGAAACTCAATTAGGAAATTAGTGAGGCCACTCCCCTTCCATTTGATCTGCAGTGTGTCAAATTTGTAGTGAATATAGCTTCACAGGCAAGTGGTGGATTAAAGTCCATGGAAATGCAACTCAACTAATGATGCTCAATTCAAGTTACATGGGAGTTACAAGACACAATTTTAATTTATTTATTAAATGTACTAATACAGTGAAGTCCTGAAAGTTAATAAATGAAATGTTTAAATAAATATGTCTATTTTTGTATTTTTTGTTTTGCTTTGATGTGAATTAACAACATAGTATGTCATTTTTTTATTATGGATATTGTACTTTTAGTGTAAGCTTGTAAGGAAGGCCAATGGTATCCTGGGTTCCATCAGAAGAGAGTTGCCCAGCAGGGAGAGGGAAGTGATTATTCCCCTTTATTCTGCCCTTGTGAGGCCCTATCTAAAGGTCTAGATCTACTGTGTCCAGATATAGGGTCTCCGACACGGAAAACATACGGAGCTTTGAAAAGGGTCCAGAGGAGGGTTACAAAGATGATCCAAGGGCTGGAGCACCTCCCCCGTGAAGACGGGCTGAAGAAACAGTGCTTGTTTAGCCTGAAGAAGAGAAGGCTGTGGGGAGACCTCATTGCAGCCTTCCAAGACTTAAAGGGAGCTTGTAAACATGAGAGAAATCAATATTTACATGGGTAGATAGAGATAGGACAAAGGGGAAGGGTTTTAAGCTAAAGGAAGGGAGATTTAGATCAGATGTCAAGGGGAAATTTTTACTTAGAGAATGGTGAGGTGCTGGAACAAGTTGCCCAGAAATGTTGTGGTTGCTCTGTCCCTGGAGGTGTTTAAGATGAGGTTGGATGGGGCCCTGGACAATCTGATCCGATAACTGACCTAGCAGCTGCCAACCCTGTCTGTGACAGGGAGGGTGGAACTTGATGATCCTTGAGGTTCCTGTTATTCTGTGATTCTATGAAATTAATTATTTGAGTTGGAGGCTAAGTACAAGTCAGATATTCATGGATAAAAGTAAATCCTTAGAAATGCTGATCTCAAAATATATTTTACAATGATATTAGGAAGGAATAATTTAAATAAAACTGACTAACAATAATGTCGCATAAATTTATTTTAAATACCAGGGCATATTTTTGCATATGGACAACTAAAAATTCATTTAAATTTCTGTATCAAGAGTAAAATGTTTTTCTTGCATCAGTTATTTCTTATTTATTTGATAGGTGGCCTCATATTACATCATATTAACATCAAATACAGACAATAATTAAGGTCTTTACTGTGGCTATAGAATCTTTCCTTTGACAGGGATTTACTGAATAATCTTGATATTCATCTTGTGTTGAATCACTGTAAGTTTAAATGATACTGCGAGGCTAGAAGGTCCTCCATATGGTCTTCTTGCTGTGCTGGAGATAGCTCTGTAAAGTAGTGAGGTGTGGAATCCATCGCAAGGAAGTAGAAGATATTGATTTATCTGGAATTCAGGCAGATCGGATTAGGTTTTGCTTATTTTCCCTGCTCTGGACCTCTCTTTACTGATAGAAAGATTACCAATAGAACTTCTTCAGATTGTGCTGTATTTGTTCCTGCTTTTGATCAAATATAGGAGAAAAAAGAACCTTCATAACTGATGCTGAGATGTTAGAAACAGCATTATGTACCAAATTTTGTACACTCTTCTGCATATGGAGAGATTTTGATGGCTATTAGTTCAGCTGAATGAACCAATTACATGCAGAAATTCTTTGTATTAGCTTATTACCTGTGACACAGATCAATGAACTTCAGGGCAATCATCCATTTCCTCATCTATACTTAATACATCCTTACTGTAAAGTACTAATAAAATAATTTGGTTACACTGGAAGCAGGGTCTGTGGGTGGGGAGAGGTTGTGTGTGAGGTACCTTCCCCACAGCAGCATTCTTGATGAGCTTTTGATAGTGATTTGGGGTAAGAGTGCATTAAGAGATTTAAGGATGGTTCAGGCTAAGAGAATAAATGAAGGCAAGACTGGTGGAGGTACCATCTGCAATAGGGAAGACAAGACTAACGAAGGTTGAATAAAAACAATATGACAGGTGAATGGTGGTTAAACAAAGACAATAAACAGCAAAACCATGGCTAGCTGAGAACCAGATGGAACCAGATTACTTCTTGAACCGCAGTGGTATGAAAAGTACATAATGAGAAAGACATAGGACCTTCATCTTTAAGAACCATGCCCATGACCACCAGGAGACTCTGCACATGCCCAGTATAAAGAAATTTCAGGCAGTACCTATGTAAATGATTTATTGGACCTAATTTTAATAGTCTGTCCCACTCTTAGGAATGCAGTGAATATGTATGTTTTGTGCTTTTAAGGATGTAACTACATCTCCCTCTGCTTTGTGCAAGCTAGGTGAGGCTATCACCCTTGCACCTGACCTATGTGCACAGCACCAAATAAACATAAGTACTTTATAACCTAACCCTAGGTTATAGAGTTTGATCCCACAAGTCAATAGAAAGCATGTAAGGAGGGTCTTTTCCTTGGAGGGTCTTTTATTTAGTTAAAAGGAAAAGGGAAATATCTAGGAGTGAAAGGTCACTGGATACTTTGAGAGTATCAAAGTTATAATCATTTTGGGTGGGGCCAATTTTCCCCTTCTTAAATTTGAGTACCCCTGCTGCACATGATATGAAGTAAATAATATGCTGGTCATTGATTTTATAGGCTTTGTTTTGTCATTTATTAGTGGAATTTGTTAAGGCTTTTGGGTTAATTGATACATCTATGATCCTTTTGGTGCTCACTCTTCATAGAATTTCTGTTAGAGAACAAAATCTCCAGAGTTTGTGGAAACTCATTCTTTTGAGGCCAAAATTTACTGACATAACATATTGGGGTAATTAAAATTGGATATGTATTTTAATGTTGTGAATCAGGATTTCTCCAGAAAGAATTGGACAGCTGAATCATATGAAGTTGGTATGATTTAAACAGTCTTCATTTGCAATAAAACCGTTGTTTTTTGGTAAGTGATTTTCCTCACCAATAGATCTGAATTTGTCTATAAACTAGATGGTCCTGTTTCAGAAAATCAGCTAATAGTAAATATCTGTTCAGGCTCCTGTGCATTTTTCAGAACTTTACTGCTCTTTAAAGACTCCTCAGTTGGTTGAACTTATGCCATAGATTAATAATTGCAGGCATTCATGCTTGTACCACAGTCACTGTGAATAACTGATAGTGCTTACAAGTTTTGATGATTTATTATCTGGGTGGGCAAACACTCAGAATGCCATATATTTTTAGGCAAAAAATTATTTTAAGACTGAAATTTATCTGGATCTATTGCTCTCAGCTGTTGTTCCTCGGAAACCAAAAGATACAATGTGCACAGCACTGATGGTACCAGATAATTTGTTCTCAATACCTTCAATTTAAATTCAAGAAAAAAATAAAGAATTCTATAAAGCATATAAAGTCTATATGCTAATACAGAGCCTTAAAAATACAGTACTTGAAAAGAATGAGTTCAAAGAAAGCGTTTACTGAGGTAAATTTATTTAGTGAATGTCACAAAGTAAAGAGCTCACTTATGTTTATGAACTGAACAAAGGATCTCAATTTGAGTAGATCAAAACTAATCAGATCAATGAGGCTGTCTGAGAATTGCATATTGAGTAGAATCAGTTGCTGAAGTGAACATCCGTCTATGGTGTAGAATAAAAGCTACATGCTTCAGTAGAAGTCTCTCCAAAATCTCACGCAGTCAGCTTCTTTCAAGAGAAGATTCTGTACCTAAAATCCAGAGAGAGGGAAAGGAATTAGCTCAGTTCTTGACAACTTTTTCCTGACAACCGCGTTTGTTATCTACGCCAAGGTAATCTCTACGAAATACATCTCACAAAATGTTCAAATTGTTTGGATGCCATTTTAAGACACAATCCATGAACAAGACATACTCTTCACCATATCATTCTCTACTGGGAACCTGGTGAGGTTGAACAAGAGCAAGTGTAGAGTCTTGCATCTGGGGAGGAATAACCACATGCATCTGTGCAGGCTAGGGGATGACCTGGTGGAGCTCTGCAGAGAATGACCTGCAGGTCCTGGTGGATGACAGGTTGGCCATGAGCCAGCAGTGTGCCCTGTTGGCCAAGAGGGCCAGTGTTATCCTGGGGTGCATTAAAAAAAGCATGGCCAGCAGGTTGAGAGAGGTGATCTTCCCCCTCTGCTCTGCCCTAGTGATGCCACATTTAAAATATGGTATCCAGTTCTGGGCTTCACAGTTCAGAAAACACAGGGATCCCCTAGACGTCTATTGAAAGACCACAAAGATGATTAAGGGCTTGGAGCATCCTCCCATATGAGGAAAGACTGAGTAACCTGTTCAGTCTGGGGAAAAGAAGACTGAGATGGGATCAGATAAATATTTATAATTTTCTAAAAGGAGGTAGGAGGCAAAAGGATAAGGCCAGGCTCTTCTTGGTAATACACAGCAATGAGTCAAGGAGTAATGGCCTAAAACTTGAAAATAGGAAGTTTCATAGTAACAAGCAGGAGAACTTTCTATTGGCAAGGGCTGTGTCAGGGAGACCACATGGAGTTATCAGATTAAAATTGATGCGCAAAATATAGTTCTTCAAATATTAAAACTTTTTTTTTTTTTTTTTGGCCAAATTAGTACAAATTTGAGAGCAAAAAGAATGAGGAAAGTTACTGTACATCTACAAAGATATGGTACTTGGAAAGAGTAACTACCTGAGAGAGATTTTTCTAGGATTGTGTGCGTGCATCCTTACAGTTACAGATGAAAATCTGATCCTCACAAAATTCTGTGCAAAACCTTGTAACTTTTCCCTCTTAGTTGGATAGATTTAAACCTACTTCTTTGAGTGAAGAAAATCATACAAAAAATTTCAGTCTGTTTCTGTGTGATCAAAGGAGCCTTTGCTAAGACAGAATGTCATAAATGAGTCTTGTCTTGGAAGCTCTGAATATGATTTAAGCCTCTCTTTACGCTGTACTTTTCTCTAATGGAATTTCACATTATGTTGGGTTAACAAGGATGGATTGCACTTGACAATGTTCACCCTGCCAGTTCTGCTTGGTTATGAAATTTGGTTTGCTATGTGAAAGCAGTATTTTAACATGAAATTATGACACTATTATGACTTTTTTTCGTGAAATTGTATACTACAAGCAAAAATGTCAGGGGCTTTGCAGGATAAAGAAACGTTTCATTTGCAGAAGCATTTTAAAAGACAATGCTTTAATATTTAATGTACAATATATATTTTTTTAAATAAGAAAACAATGTAGTTACATTCTTTTGGGTATGTACTTAGACTTATTTAGACAAACTCTATCTCAAGGAAGAAAGAAATAATTCTATTTAGTGGAAAAAAAATCTAGTAGCTGTCACATGATTAGTTCATACAACTCAGGTTATATGAAAATGTTAACCTTTTTTAGCAAGATGTATAATTTTTCAGACGCTGAGAGTATTGTATTTATGTCATAAGCCATGTTTCTTTTCCAATTACCTCATAGATTAGTGGAATGCTAAAGAAAAGCTCCTCAGCAGGGCATCCAAATGGAGAAAATGTATTCAGTACTGTGGCCACAATGGAATAAATGGGTATGATACTGCAGTATGAGCCATAACTCAACTGTTTCCTTAACCTTTTAAAATGGGCAGATCTTCATTACCCGTCTTCAGAGTTTAGTCAATTTCATCTGAAATGTATTAAGATCTAGTTCTGAAGTTTTAAATGCGAAGGCATGATGTTTATGGCCCCAGTTCTAGAAAGTGCTGCAGAGGCTGCAGACAGCAGTGCTGCATTTCCCTGTGTACTTTCAGTGGAAGAGGGCTGCTCTGGGGCTCTGGTGCTCTTTTCCCATGGACTTACAGAAAGAGAAATGCACTCATTATAAGTTATCAAAATTATGTTAGCATAAATATGCCTTTTTAAGTTATCTTAGTGCATAGCAATATCTCTTTACAAATTTAAGGATTTTTGAAGAAAACTTGTAGGCTGAAAAAACTTAATGTGCTGAGGGTTGATATATTCACTTGCTCTGCTTTTGTTTGTATTGTAACCCTTAGTGGGGATTAGTGCTCGCTAGCGGTTGGAATCCCTTTATAGAAAAACAAAAAATTCTGCTCAGCGTTCCTCTCAACATTCTCAGCATTCCTCTTTCATGTTCACTGTTGCTCTAGAGGATCGAGTCCAGCTCTTATCTTCATCTTCATTTCAGTTTAGTTTTCTATTATCCAGCAAATAGCATTCTGTTCTTTTCACTCTTTAATGTAGAAGCATATCTTTTGTAGGCTTTTCTATTCACTGCAGTGTCATCGCTGGTGTTTGCAGAGCTTTTGGGCTAGCACAAATTTCAGATCACAGTGTAGTACCTGACATTCACTGCTTGGTGACATCTCAAACTGGTTTTTGCTGTTTATCTAACATTTGGATAGAAAATTGTCCTTGAAGAAGCATGGCTATTTGCATCAATAAACATTCATGTCCAGATGAATGATTTTCCACTCACATCCTAACTTTTGTGACAGAAGGCTTGCTTGACCATCTTGTATGTATAGGTTTATTTGGAAATCAATGAGTTTTAGTGGGCAAGGAGAGAAAATATTTTTTAAATATTTTTAAAGGACAACCATTAGAGGGGAAAGACAGAAAGAGTAAGGGCTATTCTTTCAGAGGCACAGCAGAGGCTGGTGGGGCTTCCCATGGGCAGATGCTGTGGGGCAGAGCTGCAGGGGACCTCAGCCTACCTCAGCTGCTCCATGGCCACAGGGGAGCAATGGAATACCAGCTGGCACTGGCAGTGCTGGAGTGACAGAACATCAGTAATGAACACAGGAATTCCTGATGACCTTACAGCTGGACTAGAGCTATCTTTATGGAGACATGAGCTGAATTATGCACATGGGGATAATCTAACCATGTTTATTGCTTCTTTCACTTAGAATCATAGAATCTCCAAGGTTGGAAAAGACCTCCAAGATCATCCAATCCAACTGTCCACCTACCACCATTATTTCCTTACTAGACCATTCCCTTCAGCACAACGCCTAAACATTTCTTGGACACCTCCAGGGACAGTGACTCCTATGTCCATGGGCAACCTGTTCTAGCACCTGACAACTCTTTTGGAGAAGAAGAGCCTGAATCTCCTCTGATGCAACTTGAGGCAACTCACACCTACTGTGACAGCATGAGCTAGAGACAGGAAAATCCAGACCATTCTCTTGTCAAAAAAATGAATTGACAAGAGTGTTATTTACCATCTGTATCAGTATTAATCATAACCAATCCTATTTAATGTTTTCAGTTACCACAATTGTCATGGTTTTATGATTTTTGTAATTGGTATTCTACATCATAACATCTTGTAGTTTAGTGGAAGTTAAAGAGTTAATGTTCCAGCTCCATGGTTCATTGATAGTTCATCCAGAACTATGTACTTGTTTCAGAAGAGAAGAATCACATACCACAGAGCACTTTGTGTTGCTTTGTGTTTTTTTCAATTTTTCTCTCAGAAGGAAAGATAAAAATTGTTTACATGTCATGAGACACAGGCTTTTTCCCCTGTCTGATTGACCCAGGAGTGGGTGCTCCCTAGCTGTCTCACCTTCCGTGCTTAGCGTAAGGCCTTCATTTTTCAGACACTCTCTCTCATTTTATCTGATTTATTAGCTTCAATTCCAATTATATTGTATTATATGGTCTTATTTTGCATTCTGATATATTATTTAGTAAATTAGCTTTCCTCCTCAGATTGTTTCTGCTGTTTTGTTTTTTGGCCCATCTCCCTTTTACATTTTCCTTTTTCCCTTTTCCTCTTTCACTTTCCTGGAGAGTGAGTCTGTGGGTCCTCCTGCCCCAGTCATCATGGAACCAGGTCAAACCAGCCTGAAAAACATTTACAACAGTGTATGTATTAAATAGTTAAGCCCAATATTTTTAGAGGCCCTAAGGAGTAACTGAAGAGACTGAATAACTCTTCTAGATATTTCCTGAGAGTAAGGGTTCAGGTATGGACCAGGTACACTTAATGTATTAAGATACTCTAAAGTTTTTACATTTGTTTCACTGGGCTATTAAGTCCTCCATTTCTATTTTCTCTGGATGGATGGATGGATGGATGGATGGATGGATGGATGGATGGATGGATGGATGGATGGATGGATGGACGGATAGTTTGCTCCCTAGCATATTGACATGCAGTAGTACCACACATAACACAACTGAGAGGGATTTTTTGTTAGGACAGGTAGCAGTAGGATGAGGAAATGATATTAAACTTGAAAAGGGTAGACTTAGACTAGATGTTAGGAAGAAATTCTTTACTGTGAGGGTCATGAGACACTGGAACAAGTTGCTCAGTGAGGTGGTAGATGCCCCCTCCATGAAAGCATTCAAAGTCAGGCAGGATGGGGCTGTGAGCAACCTGGTTTAGTGGGAGGTGTCCCTGACTATACCAAATGATCTCAAAGATCCCTTCCAACACAAACCACTCTGTGATTCTATGAAATGTGCAGATACATCTACACAACTCTCCCAACACTCTGAGCCAGCTATAAGCCAGCACCTGATTTGTGGAACAAACTCTATAACACCTGGCTGGGGTCTCAGGGACGAAGAAATCTTCACCTTCCTCATGAATTTTCCATGAACTCAAGTTGTGTGCAGACACAGCCCTACTAGACTGTTGCTTACATTCTAGACACTCTCTTATCAGTAAACTCTTACTAGTCATTTCCTTCACTACTGACATCCGGGGTCTTCAGGGCCTTCACTAACGAGCGGTGTGAATCCCAGTGAGCTGAGTCTATCCTTATATGGTGTTTGTTTATAATGAACTGAGTTCTTCTAAGTTTCTAAGTTCCTCCATTTCTCCTCTCCTTGTATGTCTGCTTATTGCTCATCAGACCAATCCAGAAGCCATGTAAATTCAGCAGGATACTTATGATTAACAGTAAATATACTCTGCATTTAGTGACCGAAAGAAAGGGGTCTACTGGTCTTTTTTAAAAGATAATATACTCTAATTTTCTTTTCAAGGAATGCATTGTTATACTTGAGAAATAAAAGCACTGGTTATTTTTCATAAGTCACATTAGAAAAGCACCTCCAAACAGTGACTCTCTTGCTACTTTCATTAAGTGAAGATAAACAGAAGTATGAACACTGCCATGCTGGGACTCAGGAGCACCATTCTGGAAAACACACAAGTCTATTTTAATCTCTGCTATTCTAATGCCATTTAATTCATGTAACCAAATAGTAGAACTCTGGGTACATAGCCCTACTCACAGCCATTATATTTGGCAAAATGCTACTACAGCTTCTTCTGAATGTTTTAAGCAGTTAAGCACACAGAGGTATGTGAGAGGGCTCCACTTAAATGGATGCATAGATTAGATTAGAAAGGAATGTAACTACAGATTCTGAAATGCTTGTTAAACTTCTTACTTCTCTATTAATTAAAGGCTTCCAGTGCCAGTTGCGCACTCATTTGAAGATTAAAGTGCTCCTGTGATTGGAACGCCTCCATGAACAAATAAATATATGTAATTTTCACATGTTGGCATGCATTTATACACTATTTGTATATATAAAGGTATATATAATAACTTCTGATTGTTCTTTTCCTAATAATCTGACATCAAATACTAACCTACTGGAAAGTAGTTTTATAGGATATTTCTGCTCATAAATTGCTTTCTCACATAATATAGGCAATGTAGTCTGATGTGTGTTTCTCTATAAAGGTATAAAGCTGCAAATTTTTTTGCTAAAAATTTTGCTTCAGATAATTTAGAATTACATTGCACATTAAACATTTTTGAAATATACATAATTTGTATATCACAGTTATAAGTAACTCCCTTTTTTTCTCTTTTTTTCCCTTGCAGAATGCAGAAGAATAAAGTGAATGTATTACCATAACAAGCTGCTATATTGTATACAAACATTGTAGGCTTCTTTCCAGACACATTCATGCAAGTACAATAGCCATGGATCTGGTTTATGTTTAGCAAACACTCTAAGACATCTAGTCTTTTCTGCAATATATGTGATTTGTGTTTCATATTCAAAAGAACAGAAAAATGTTCAGTTGCTGAGCAGAGGCTCATGGTACATTACATTTCATGTGTAATGAGAAAGGGTGATCAAAAGGTGTTTTTGTTGTAATATAGAGGTGTTATTTATCAGTACTAGACTTCTCATCTGTTTTGTTTCGTTTTTTTTTTGTTTTTTTTCCCCAAGGTAACTCAGCTGGAAGATAAAGATGTGAGCTCATGCTGAGAAGCTAGTGCAGATAACCAAAATGGTATTAGCTATAAATATGCTGTGTACTTTGGTCTGGTCCTGTCATTAATTTTCAACAATTGTGCCACAATGATTCTGATGGCATGTTATCTTCCTTGCAATTAGTATTTCCTGAATGCTTTTAGAATTGATAAAAAATAGATATAATAACATCTCCCCTCACTCACAAAATACCTTGCTTATACGTTATCATCCTGGGGAACTGTAGTTTCATTGGTTACAACATTGTTTGCAATTCAAAAACTGAATTAAGGAGGTCTCTGTCAAAATAGCATGAGTATGATCTGAACAGCACTATGCCACCCCCCTAGGCTCCTGCAGTAGATGCTTTATATGGTTACCTTAAATACAGTGACACAGACATTAACTAGGCATTTTTTCACTTTCCCAGTGAAGTTCGTCTTCCATGTTTAACACCTGAAAACTGAGACTTTTGCTATTTCCACAGTAGTTGTCTGTCTATTCAAAGTGCTTTAATGTTGAAGAGCCAGCATCAGTAAACATGGAAGTCTAAGGTCATCCACTCTAAAAGTCTTCCTTCAGCATCTGCAAACATACTGACCAAGAAAAACAGTTTTTTCCTGCTTTTGTTACAGCAGCCTTATCAGTATGAACAAACTACTGCCCTGAAACAGCATTTCCTGTTTCAAGTTTGGATTTTACTTCAGCTTGTTTTATTTGCACTCATAACATTGTATTTTCAAAAGTATTCAGAGTTGCTTGGGGCACAATGAATTTCTCTTAAACAAACTGTGAGAATGGGAAATTTGCTGTGATATGACTACGGTACTGTGTATAGAGACACTTCCATTGTTTGATTGTATCACCCCTTCATCAT
The DNA here is from genome assembly GCA_023055505.1 of Callipepla californica brunnescens. NCBI lineage: Eukaryota > Metazoa > Chordata > Aves > Galliformes > Odontophoridae > Callipepla > Callipepla californica. The sequence goes on along the minus strand of JALIRH010000106.1, from coordinate 215,977 downwards.
GGAACCAGTAGAAAGACTTATATCATAATTTTTTGAATGTTATTACACTTTGAAAACAGAGTCAACTGCCTGATGCTTTATTTACCTTAAAGTATTGGAGAAAACTGCATTCACAAATATAATATTGTATCATTATTTTATAAATTCAGCAGAGATGTATAAAAGAAAGTAGAGAAACTGAATTTACATAGCTACTGGAAAAAAATTTCCTTCGAACTACAGATGAACATCAAAATTAATCAAAACCTGAAATAGTATCTTGACGGATTTCCCACAGCCAGAGACCACAAATTTTAGCAGGAAATTTAACTAAAATTTTTGCCTTAGGAGAAGAATAAATTTAAGCAGAAGGGAAAACACACCTGTGTACCTCAAAATAGTCCATCAGAATACAGCTCAGACTAATTCTTAGAGATAATATTTTTATGTAATTTCAGCACACAGCTCTCTCCAGTGCCATATGAAATGATTACTTCTTTAACTTCATTTCTTCTGCCAGACTTTTTCTATTCATGAAAACTAATAAATTGTTAAATGAAAGAAAATAAATAAGTAAATAACCTATTACCTCCAATAAAATGTTTTATTATGACAATGGAAGAAAGCATAGTAGCTTGTGTTGCTTCCTTTTTGGTTTTGATTCAATTAATACCAGGCAAATACCTGTCTATTGAGGAATGGTATTAATGGCCTTTCTTAAAATACGTATGGGCTGTTAATAAAACCTGATTCCACATTTTAAAACAAAAAAGAGCACCACACTGTTCTTATTTGATACTTCCAGAAAAATCCTAACTGGAAATATGGGGGAATAAAATCCTTTTCACATTTTTCATTTGAGTCACAGGTTTTGATTATCTGGTATTGACCTAAATTATCTTAAACACAAAACATATTTGAGCAAAATTTGTGGATCCTTGCTTTTCTGCGGTGAATTTAATAGCAATTTATATATCTTATTTTGTGCATCTAATTACAATGTATATGTCATAAAGCTTGTGTAGGTCAGAGCTCAGTTTCATGCATCCTATCTCCCTGTTTTTCACTCCTTTCACACTGTTCATTTTTTCTCCCCTGAACTTAGAATTTCCTTTCCAAATAGTATGTAAAATCTCCATTATGTTGATGCATTATCTTAATGGATAAAAAAATTACTGAAGCATAAAGTCAGACCCTGCAGAGACTGCAGTGGTTTGGGACTCCTTCAGCTTTTTTGCAGCTACACATTCACATTGTCTTGTCCCTGCTGTGACAGTCTGCTTCCACATGGTAAAATCACGATTCATGCTGCTAAGAACAGTTAGAAAAGCATGTTACTGAAGCTACTCCACAGGAGAACCAGCAAGGATATTTTCACAGAAACTAGCCACTCTCAAAACTGCTAATTTCATTTTGCAGAATGATACTCTATGGTCTTCTTAAATAGCCAAGAGCAAAACTGAAATAAAGACACAGCAAAAATGCTATGCTGTCCTGTACCTTCACCATCCTGTGGCAGATCCAAAATTAGGTAGTACCACCACCCTGCAGACCCTCCTCTTTCACGCCCAATACTCCTTTATATCATTGATTCAATACAAAATGCATTTTGTGACCTATTTTTTTACACTGAATATGAGATGTCATTACATAATTTGTCAAAGAAAGCAAAAAGCTGTGACAGGTGAGCCTTTTATCAATTTGGAGAGACAGTAGGAGCAGCTTTTGTTAAAATATTTGATACTGAGGAAGGCATACATTTTCACTTTTCTTTTTCTGTAACAGCAGAAAGTCAGAGGAGCAATTTGGGAAGATGAATTTTAACAACTAACCCTCCACCACGTTCCAGCACAAGTCCTGCCTCACTGTCATGAAGGTAAATGGTCTCAAGGTCTTGCCAAAGTGGTCACAGCTTACTACAGTTCCATCTTTCTTTGTAGGCATTAAGACAAAGCTGCTTATGACAGTTTGATAGAAGTGATTTTCTTTTAATTTTGTTGTAAGATAGGTATATGTTTTTATTATTTTCATTAATATCTCTTGCCTAGAGAAAACATAGCAATCAATCAAAACTTGATAAAGTTGAATCATTTAACACGGATAAAACATCTAACAAACCCCAAGGAAAGAGAAAAACAACAAATATCAGCGCAACTGTTAAATACAGGTCTTTTTTCTTAAGAAAAGTGAGGCACACAACACATTATGTGAAGGAGCACATGGAGAAGTATGTGGTCCTTTGACTGCTAAGTTCTTAAAAAATGTAGTCTTAACACAAGATCTTCATTATTTGGCTAACATGGTTTCCTATCTTGAAATAAAGCTTTTCTTCAGAAGAAGAATGTGAATAAGGATACAACAAAAAAGCAAAGACAAACAAGAGTACATGTTTTCAGCCTGTAGTATCAGTAATTTTTTGGTTTGTTTGTTTGCTTTCAGGACACTCACTTGTAACCTTATGAATTACTGGACTACACAGTACAGATTCTTAGTAAGGCAGGTCTTGAGTTCTACATGCATAACTGAAAACACAGTCTGAAGCCTGATCAATGCTCAAAAAATGATTACACAAATATTGTTGACTGTGATAATACAAGACTTCTTTCCATAACCCAGACTACTTGTGCCATTCCTTTCTGTTTGGAACAAACATTATCCATGCAATACCATCTGGTATGGGAGAGCATGCCTGCTTGGCTCTTAAGACTGCAGGACATGGAGGGCTGAGAGATCATCTTACAACAGGTGCCTCTCCACACTAGTGTCCAAACTATAAACCCTTTAGCAGGCTCAGAGGCCATGGTTTAACAGGCTGCTCAGGTATGGGTTAACTTGGAGAAGTGGAGCTTTTGGTGCTCCATCTAAAAGTTCTGAGAAAGTACACTTGCATAAGAAATAACAAACTTCAGTTAACAGCATCACAGAAACTAGAATATAATTGCAGGCAGCTGTGCATGGCCAAAGCCACTTACGGCTATCTCATAAACATGACATTACAGCCACGTGATTTTCAAATTAGATGATGACTTCCCTTGAATGTCATTAGAAGATGTAAATAAGAGGACCTCAAGAAGCTTACTGTGTAGACAAATAGAAGTAGAATAGAAAATGATGTGCAAGTTGAGATAGAGAACTGTCTTTGGGGAAAAAAAAGTCAGTGTAACTATAGCAAAAAGGCTATGACCTACTGTATTTTGGAAGACTAGACACTAGTGAAGACCATGTTCCACCTTTCTCCAGCTAATCTATCTCAAGGGATTCCAAACTAAATTGATATTCATACAAGTTGGGACTTGCAAAGACATTTAGGCTGAGCTAAAACTTCAAGTTAATTGTCCCTTTCACTCACTCACACTATCATTCCTATAACTGCCTATAGAACTATCACTAATTGCTGCTGCAGAAGCAAAGATAGGTCATGTGCACTTCTGAAGGTCCTTCCATTCTTGTTTTCCTTCCATTTTTTTGCCCTAATTTTCTGTGTTCCTTTAATTTAAATTTTGTCTCACAGCATCTGTGTGGAATCTGTAACATTAATAAAATTAACTTTGGTAAGAACAAAAATCCAACAAGTCATACCACATAAACAAAGGCTTCTTCCCATTCCTTTTCTTTTTCTTTAATTATTTGAGTGTGTATTGACGTATATCGTCATTTGTTCTGTTTACAAATAGAATCAAATATCACTGAGAAGTTAGAAAAACACATATTCAAGTGTATCTATTAAAGACTATAAATTACTAAGACGTGCTTGAAAGTGAAGTGTTACAGGTTATTTATCAACAGGAAAGAAGAAAGCATGTTGTGTTTATGCCAGACTGGTGAATGAAAGCTGCACAGATTATAAGTCTTTAGTTCCATACATAAAGTACTTGAAGATGTAGTACTCAACCAGAAAAAAAAACAAAAACCAACCAACCAACCAACAAAAAAAGAGTTCACAAAGTGCTAAACTAACTGGGGCTGGACCCAGTAGAAACACATTAACCACAGAATCACAGAATTGTGGGGGTTGGAAGGGGGACCTCAAGAGATCATTGAGGCCACCCCCATTCAAAGAAGGCTCTCTACAGCAGGCTACACAGGCAGGAGTCCAAGCAGGTCTTGAATATCTCCAGAGAAGGAGAATCTACAACCTCCCTGGGCAGCCTGTGCCAGTGCTCTGTCACCCTTACTGTGAAAAAGTTCTTTCACATATTAGTGTCCTCAGATAAAATGAACTGAAATCAGTGAAGAAAACAAGCTATTTATAATACACTCTGGAAAAAAATATCAAAAAAACAATAGCTTTTGGAAGCCTTGTATCTGCAGAAAACCTTCTGGGTCTAAATCCAATACAAATCTGTCAGAAAGTATTGATGAAAACGTGCATTCACAATTGTAAATAAAACAGCAATATGGAAACTCATCCTAAATTCAATTTTTCCAGGAAGGAAATAAGGTTTGGGTTTTTTTTTGTTTTGTTTTGTTTTGTTTTCCTCCACACCATGTTATTTATTTAGCTGATTTAATTAGACTGTTGTTGGTGAACCAAATTACTTCATAATGAAGTCCCCATAATGATCACTGATAAACGGACATAGGCTGTTGCTGTACTTAGATGTTTCACTCCTAATGGCTTATTGAAGACACCTGTAAGCTGCTAGCATGATAAAAGCCACCTTCCCAGAAGTATGATCAAAGTAATTTCCAGATGGCATAAGGCCAGCCTTTCATGTACTACACAAGGGATTCTTTCAGCTTTGTCTTTAAAGATCCTCTGACGCTCCATTTTTTGCTCTAATCCAGCTCTGCAAGTGAAAGGTTAATGGGGTGTGCCTTTAATACACAGGCACATCTTAACACAGACTAACAAAATAAAAATAAATTTTCATTAAGGAGTGTTCTCTATTTAACATATTAAAATAATAAAAGAACTTCTTCTATATCTTGACACCAGTGCACTCAAGCAACTGCTCAACACAGTGAATGATAAGCCTCAGAGAAAGCTTCTAATTAGACTCATTAAATCAAAACTCTAACACAGGATGGCAAATATACTCACTATCAGTCTATATAACTAAATGCTCATTTCTGAGTGGGGAGCGTGAAGATTACTTTTAGACAAATACTGTTGATGAGAATCACTTTTTATTTAAATATTAATTCAGTTTCCACAGTATAACTTTCAGAAAGGATTGAATAATCCAAACAACATTTAGGGTCAAAAGTAAAGTTGAAGGATGGTTCATTATATGAGAATGAGGACTTAGGAAAACTCAACTAGTAGCATCTTTGTGTGTAATTCAAGAAATAACTTAGTGAAAATACACATTTTGGTGAAAATACACATGAAATCAGGTGCCAAGATTATATACAAACTGTAGAAAGACAGCCAGTTCTCAAGCATCTGCAAATAATATCAGTAACCTTTACGTTTATGGTCTAACAACAACTCAGGAGCTGGTCAGTTTTCAGCAGAAAAAAATGAAAGTGAGAATAGAAATCAGATTAGAAATATAGTCTGTGGGCTGAGACAGTAAGAAATCATGTTTACTACAGCCGGCACCAGCACTAGAGGCACTGCAAGTCACTGTAGTGGGTTGCTGTACAAGGAAAGCTGCAAACACAATTGAGAAAATTTTCATTTCCTTGCTAATATACTTTGGTTTATAGAAGTACTGTAGACAGACGAGGTTTAAAATAAGCTAAATACAGAAATATAAATGTGTTCAATAATATCAGTAATTTAGATTACAGGTAACAACAGTTGAACTGCTCAAGCAGAATGTTCTAGTGCCATTTTTAGAGGGCTAGTTTAGTTTGCATTGAAAATGAACAAGTATGGGAAAAAAGTAATTATTTTAAATCCACATACATTGTCAGGTAGCACAGTTATAAAACTTTCTTCATGTACATTCAGAGAACTGAATGCAGGAAACTTTCAGTTTCTAACTGTCTCAGTATATAACTTTCTGCCCTTTCATATGCTCAACTGAGAAACTCCATAAAACTATGTATATCTGCATACAGCTACAAGGGCTTATCTTGTAATTAAAATCTATGTGAATGAGACTTAAGTAGGATCCATCAGGACATTTAAGGAGAAATTCCTGGTTTGGTAAAAACAGAGTCAATACTATAAAACACATCTCCTATTACCAATACAAGATTGAGCGCAGCCCTGACAGAAAAGACCTGGGATACTGGTGAATGGGAAGCTGGGCTTGAGCCAGTAATGTGCCCTTACAGCCTGGCCAAACATATCCTGAGCTGTATCAAAAGAAGTGCATTCAGCAGGGCAAGGGAGGTGATCCCCCTGGGTCGGGTCCTGTTCAACATCTTCATCAATGACCTTGATGAGGGGATAGAGTTCACACTCAGTAAGTTTGCTGATGATACAAAACTGGGAGTGGATGACATGCCAGAAGGCTGTGCTGCCATTCAGTGAGAACTGTGCAGTCTGGAGAGTTGGATGGAGAAGAATCAGATGAGGTTGAACAAGACCAAGTGTAGAGTCTTGCACCTAGAGAGTAATAATTGCATGCACCAGTACAGGTTGGGATATGACCTGCTGGAGAGGAGCTCTGAGGAAAAAGACCTGTGTGTCCTGGTGGATGACAGGTTGGCCATGAGCCAGAAGTGTGCCCTGGTGGCCAAGAAGGCCAATGGGATCCTGGGTTGCATTAAAAAGAGCATTGCCATCAGGTTGAGGGAGGTGATCCTCCCCTTCTACTCTGCTCTGGTGAGGCCTCACCTGGGTTATTGTTTCCAGTTCTGGGCTCCCCAGTACAAAAAACAAAGGCAGATATCCATGAAAGATCCCAGTGGAGGGCCACAAAGATGGTAAAGGACGTGGAACACCTCTCTTATGAGGAAAGGTTGAGAGACCTGGGTCTGTTCAGCCTTGAAAAAATAAGATTCAGAGGGGATTTGATCCATGGCTATAAATATGAAAGGGATGAGGCTGGACTCTTCTTAGCAGTGTGTGTGGTGATAGGACGAGGGGAAATGGCCACAAACTGAAGCATAGGAAGTTCTGCACAAATGTGCGTGGGAACTTCTTTACAGTAAGGGTAAAGGAGCACTGGCACAGGCTGCGCAGAGAGGTGGTGGAGTCTCCTTCTCTGGAGATATTCAAGACCTGCCTGGACACCTACCTGTTCAACCTGGGCTAGGGAGCTGCTTTGGCAGGAAGTTTGGACTCTACTGTCTCTAAAGATCCCTTCCAACCCTTACAATTCTGTGATTCTGTGATTGTTGTCCTTCAACTTAGGCAGCTCTTCTCTATCCCTGGTGCTTCCATCACAAAGTCAACTTCATCCAATGACCACAATGTATAAAACCATCAATGGCATATTCCACATGGAGAAAAATTAACTTCTCTAGCAATTAAATATTCACAGAAGTTAAAAAAATGAACAGTAAGGGAGTTATGAGTCCATGGAAAACTTATGTTACACCAAGACATGAGAAATAAACCTGAAATGAAGATATTACAGGAGATAAGAAGTTTAGAAGCATGCTGGAATTGAAACTAGATGTCATGAAACAAAATATGTTTATTCTTCAGCATTCTTGCATACAAATAATGCTCTTCCAGAAAGACTTTTATTTAATTTAGGAATGATTTTAGTGTCTACTTCTTTTGCTGTTTTGTAAAGTTAGGGAAAAGAAAATTACAAAGCACTAAAATAAAGTACCACAGGGGCCATGAAAAAAAATGAAGAGCTGCATATGCCTTTGGAAGGTTATGGAGGTTTTTAATTTCTATTGGGAAAGCTGCAAGTATTATTTTGATTCCACTTGATATTTCCTGTAACAGCCAAGTCAAAGTAAAACCAAATGACAAAACAATATCATCTTTTTATAAAATAATCTATCTATTTTGGGTAGCAGTTTGTTAGACTCCTGTTCAGTGATTGAACTGATCACTACTCTATGGAAAGAAATAAGAATTTATAACAGTATTTCAGAATTACATACTCATTCATTTCAGAAAATTTTATGTTAATAAACCTAAGTGTTTCATATAAGATAAAAATGTATGAAGTTATTGATTTAAAGAAATGCAACTTTTGTTTTTGTCATCTGAATTTTTAGTTTGTCCCTACTTAATGCAGCATGAAAAGAATTCCAGCACAATTCTCATACTAATAATTCAAAGAAAACAAATACCTACTTCCAATTGGAAGCCATCATCTTGTACTTGTTAAGAGGCAGGAAGTATAACTAACTCAGGAAATCAACCAGATGTATTTCAGAAAAGAGCCAGAATTCTAATTCAGTATACAGAACAATTGAGTTTTCCATTCCTTATTTATGAGGTGTATTTAAGGCAACAGACATCTAAGGATTTACCCTGCCATTTCTGTGATGTGAAATCCAGCTTTCTCACAACTTACTATCTGTTTAGCGAAGTACACTAATAATTGTCTTCCATCCGAAGTATAACCTCTTTCAGGAAGTACGAGATTCTGCATTAAAGAATGAGACCACAGACCAGACCAGTCCTCTACCTCACTGAAATCTTTACAGCCACTCAGTGTTTTCATGTTTTACTGACTTCAGATCTTCAAAGAGTTACTGAGACTACATTAATAATATGTTAAATTCTGCAAGCCTGACTAATCAGAGTTCTAGAAGCCTGAAGAATAAGTTACAGATTCATGAGAGCTGCACTGGCAGATTTTTTACTTTTATTGTGGTCCTCCAACCCTGTTTATTTGATTCCTCTAATCAATGTGTAGAATCAAGGTTCAAATCCCATTATTACAGTTCATTATTTCACAGAGCTGCACTGTGTAGTAAAATGCACATTTGGCTTACTTCAAATAACTATTACCACTTCTCTGATTTTCACAAAACATCACTAAGAACAACAGATTTTCAGTAGACATACAGGATTTAGCATTATAACCAGCACACTAAAGTTTGGAGGTGGTAAAAAGTAAATATCAAAACTGGGATTGTATTTCTTATTACTTTTGTATCTCATCAAAAACTTATGCTAACAGATGAATGTTTGACTCAAGACTAGAACTGAACCTAAAGTACAGGTATCACTGATGCAGATAAGCAAACAATAACTGAAATTTCCTCCACTGCAACACTCAAAATACTGTCATACATCACTATGACAAAAAATTTCTTCAGTAAAAAACAAACAAAAAGCATCAGTGTTTCTAAATATTAGTTATAAAAAGCTTTCAATCTTAGTGTGACGGACTGCAGATTGCTGATTTTTATTCTGTTAATTTTCTAACATAGTTTCAATGATCAAATTATCATTGCTGGAAAAAAGAAAAAAAAAAAAAAAAGAAGCCATTCACTTTCCTGTTGGAATATGGAACTTTAATATTTCATGGTTTCCAGTGACTATTCTTAACTGTTCTTAATACTACAACAGGAAAAGAAGGATGATTAAAAACAAACCAACCAACCTAATATAGACAGTGTTTTTTAATCAGTCTTCATAGACAGATGGAAGTTACTAACTCTTGGTTAACACTATCAGGTCAACATCATTCCACTTTCTGTCTATGCAGGCAGCATTATGAAAATATGCTTCACTAGAATACTATGAAAAGATTATCTATTCTTTCATCTGCATTACTGCAGAAATCCAAACTGTGTAGTTTGGATCTATATAGAATTCACGTTTAAAATCATTCAGTTGAACTTGAATATTTGATTTTTTTTCTATAAAAATGTGCGTTTACACTGAATAAAAAAAAAAAAAAAAAAAAACTTGTATTTACAGAATTCTTATCAGAAACTAGAGTACACAAAGAAAAAAATGGTTGTTTCTCCTTGATTTTAACCATAATCATTCTTATAGCCAGTTGTTTTTCTTAACAAAACAAGCAAAACACTACTGCATTGCTTTGGGTTTTAACAATCATTTTATTCATTGTAAAAACACCACTGGTCATTTTAAAATAACTAGTTTAACGACACTGAGTTCATATAACTGTTTAATGCTTCTATAAATTATAAATTAGCAGCAATCAGCCATTTCACATTCTCAAAGACTGATGATGAATATCAAGACTTGATCATGGTAAATAAATGGAAGGAAAGAAAAGATCTTTAGAAAATATAAGGCAACCTCCTACTATCTCATTAGCTACTGGAAAGAAAAATATACAAATAAATAAGTTTTCACCTCTCTTGCAAGTAAAGGCCCTTCTTATATCTGAAAAACAATAATTTGCATTGTACAGTTGCGTTTTTAGTACTTTTTTCTTTTTTTTACTCAGGGAAAAAAAAAAGAAAAAAAAATAGGGAAAGAAAAGTAAGTAACGCATTCGTAATTTGTTTAGATGGTGATGCAGGCTGTTCTCCAATCAAATTTTGTTTCCCAGAGGAAGATATCAGTTTTAAATTACACAGCAAGCAGGCAAGAGAAAGGAAGCCAACAATCAAAACCTCCCCAGGAGGGGTAAGAATAAGGCTAGAGCTCCAGAGATCCTATTTAATAAATAAACACCTTCATTTCTGTAAGTTAATTTTACCACAGAAAATAAGTTTAGTTTTAATTATATTGCCTTATGTCATGTTTTATAAAAGGTACATGAGGCTCATTGACTCTCTCTTATTAAAGCCTTCACATACTGCAAAGATATTGCATGTATATTATGTCAGTAGAGCCCGAGTAGAATGCACAGTGATGTAAATACAATATTTTTATCATTATCCTACATCTGTGACAAATGCTGAGGTTAAAAACAAGATGTTGTTGCAGTTTTTATCTTTTTCCAAACAAAAAAAAAAGCACAAATAATTAGTTATAAAAATGTAAATATATACTTATTTGTGCAATAAAGCATACCATCAATACAAAGCCTTGCTTGTGCAGTTGAGGGAGATGAAGTTTTTTCCATAAATCCAGAAGCCTATGAGGATATATGTAATGCAAAAAAAAAGGTATTGAAAATTCATTTAAAAAAAAATCATAATGATTTTGCCAAGTTTGATCACATCAGTCTGAATGATATTTTAAGTGTTGTGGAACATTGGCATAGCCTTCTTTGACCTTCTGGCAGAACTCTATCATAAGACATCAGGTCAATGAGTGTAGCAGCAATGGGAATCTCTGGGAGTTCTGTCTTACAAGGAAAAGAAATAAACGTTAATATTATTGTCTTTCTTTCCTGTGGGCAGAGATATGATGCACATTCACCATCACTTCTCTCCCTGTTGTTCTAGTCGCATCAGCTTTCACTTAAGACAGCAACCAACAGGTTGTTTGTTCTTCCACCTGCTGAGGAAAATAAAAACACCTATAATAATACTGAATTTGTGAAGATTGCTCTGTTTTCCCTCTAATTTGCTATGATGTTTCAATAGCTAAGGTCATACACCCATGAAGTGATTTCTGCAGTTTCCAAAGAACAAGAACTCATTCTGGGGACTATTGCCATGGAAGAGAGAATGCTATTTATGCAGAGAAGGCATGACCTTTTCTTGCTATCAGCATACCATTTATCATGACTAAATAATATTTTTAGAAAGAAGTAGAACACTTGTGGAATTGACAACTTTAAGTGGGATGTAAATTCTGAAACAAATTTTTTACATGGTGCTCCTTACCTTGCTCTATGGGATATTTACCTCAGTTTCTGCTATAAACATTCACAGTCATTATGGAGCAGGTTAGAAGAAATAAATACATTTTCCAAACTCTCTGGCAGCCAATACCTGGTAAATCTTCTTGAAGTTACTCATATTTCTCTAATTTACAAAGCATGTGATTGAAAATTAAACTTGAAAAATCAAATGTTTCTTCAACAAACTATCAGAAACTCATTCTTCAATCTGCTCATCTTCCCTGAAGTTTAGAACACCAGGGCTTTGATTCAGTTTAAATAGAAAAACACTGAATGATCCCTTTACACACTCCTCCTCATATTTGTGAATAATCAACAAGTAATTTTGTAGCTTGAATTACAATAGACAAGGCAATATTTTAAGAGAGCTTGGTATCCTCATAAGACTAGGATGAGCTAAAATGTAATTAAAAATAATATCATATAACCCCAACTTAAACCAAAGTTGTTTTAATTAGCAGTAGATTGAAGAAATAAAGGGAATCAGGCATTCACTAGAGACGTTCTCTCACTCTGATGTCAAAGAAAAATATCCAGGTTTTGTCTTTGGAGTTTGGAATACTATAGCATTGTGTCAGCTTTGAAATGTTCAAGATCAAATGCTCCTTACATTAAACCAGTTATCTCTTATTAGTCTAAGTATTAGTATTATCAGTATTAGTCTAAAGAAGTACAGAGTCAGCTAAAAAAAAACAAATCAACAACAAAACAATGAAAATTAAAGCTATCAAAATTCACTGAAATTTGAATCAACAACTGAGAATATACAGTACTCAGACTGACTCTTATTGATGGAATTAATTCAGTTTGATCATTTTGAAGAATTTGTAGGCTTCCAAAGAATTCAAATAACAGGCCAATTTCAGGCTGCAGAGGTGTCCTTCCTTAAGTTGTATCAGCTAATAAAACAGCTATTTTTACAACCTTTGCAGGCATTATTCTGTTACTCTATTCTTCCTCTTGTCTCACTTAATTCAGTTAGCAATAGTCAATAATTCTTGCAATTGTATCATATATAATAGGTCTCTGCTGAATTAACTCCACTCAAAACCATCTAAACAACAAACGAACAAAACCACAAACAAGCACAGCACCTATCTTATGAGGAAAGGTTGAGAGACCTGGGTCTGTTCAGCCTTGAAAAAATAAGACTCAGAGGGGATTTGATCCATGTCTATAAATATCTAAGGAGCAGGAGAGAAAGGGATGAGGCTGGACTCTTCTCAGCAGTGTGTGGCAACAGAACAAGGGGAAATGGCCACAAACCGAAGCATAGGAAATTCCGCGCAAATGTGTTTGGGAACTTCTTCACAGTGCAGTGACAGAGCACTGGCACAGGCTGCACAGAGAGGTGGTGGAGTCTCCTTCTCCGGAGACATTCAAGAACTGTCTGGATGTCTACCTGTGCAACCTGGGCTAGCGAGCTGCTTTGGCAGGGGGGTTGTATTATATCGTCTCTAGAGGTCCCTTCCAGCCCCTACAACTCTGTGATGCAGAACAACAGCCTTTTCCCTGTTCTGTCACGAGGTGCCCAGCTCACTCAGTAATGGAGCCACATTTTAATTAGTCTTTGTTTTGGGTCACTTTTTGGGTTGTAGCTTCTTCTCTGACACGGACACCTGCTCCAGCACCCACTGGGCAACCAGCATGAACCATGACACAAACTGCTGCATCTGTCTGAGAGCTGTGCTGCACTTTGTTTATTTATGGGCCCCTCTCTAGAACCAAATGAAAGGCTGCTTGACCCTCCTGAATAAGGGCCAAGCTGCACTGAAGGCTGTAAGCACCTTGAGGTGAGTGGTAGCTAACTAAACTGTTAGAAGCTCCTTTGGCCCATATCTTTTTAGTTCTCCCTCACCACAGTCTTATCTATCAGTAGGGCATTCCTTGGCCATTTATTCTGCAGCTGACCTGTTTCCAAGAAAAAAAAAATGTTTTGTTAAGTATCATTTAAAAACATTACCTTACACTAAATATAAGACTCCATGTCCTATGCAAACTGTTTTTCTTCCTTTAAACAGAGCATGCTTTCATAGCACAGAGTGAGATTTTAGTAGAGATAATTATTGCAATAAACAAAACCTCTTGAATCTGTGGAGGAAAAGTAACGTACAAATCTGTATAAACAAACCAAAGCTGAAAAGTAGTAGGTGTTTCCTAAATGGTAGCACATAATTATTATCTCCCTCAAGAGAGAGAAAAACATGTGGAAACGTTACCTGATTTGATACTTACAAAACTGCGAACAGATTTTGTTAAACATCATACAACTCACCAATAAAGGATGTTCTGCAATTATAGCTAAGCATATGTCAATTATTATATTATTTTCAAAACAATATTGTGTGAATATATCAGTTTCCTTTATGCTCAATTAGCATCACCCTCCTGTCATTTTATCTGCAAACCACAAAACTGAACAGTTTTTCACTAGTGTCTATTCTCCCAAGAGGATATAAAATTGTCAGTTGACAATACCACTGCTATGTGAAATCCACATAAATGAATACTTTTTTTAAAGAAAAATAAAAAAAAAACTTGTGAACAAATATGCTGACCTTCATTACTTAGGATGATTACAAACCAAAGTAAAACAAGGGTCTGGCAAAACAGTGGTACTCCATACTCTAAATGTAATAAAAAATAGTGCAATCCACTGGAATAGCATGAAATTCAAAAGCCTTTTGTCAGACTGGAATATCATGTGCTGGCTGGCAGATGTTTGGAAAGATACTTAAACGTAACTCTCATTGTCCATAGAATTTGCTGTTAAACACTTTCAAGATACAAAGAGACAGCCAGCTGGATGAATAAGAGAATGTATGTAAACCCATGGAACTAACAGATCCAGTGCAGGTGGGCTTGGACTAGGCACTGAAAGTAAGTTCAGGCAATGTTTATACATGCTTTTAATATTCAAATTAATTCCATCAAGACATGACTTAACTAAAGTGATCTGTATAAAATTCATCTCATTTCCATTTATATTCCATTCCATATTTAATGTATGTTACAAGAGAGATATTTCACTATGCTTCACTACTTCAGTCACTTTCCTGTCCTACTATAGTTCAACAACACATGCAAGCTTTTGTTAGAGGCATGGTCCAGAGAAGACAGCTGAACAGCATTTCTATTTCAGCCTCTGAAACATCCAGTAACTTTGGGTGTCACATAAACTTTCAGACAGAATTCTTCCAGGCATACTTATCAGGAACATTAAATAGTTGTAAGCTAGAACTATCACTGCTAATTTTGGGAAAGTGCTCCAAAGTGCATATGCAGAAGAATGTACTCAAATGCAGCATATGCGAAAAGTTTAATATTTTAGTATACTTTTAGTATAGTTCTTTATTTTTAGAAGAAATGTTAACTATTCTGTTCTTAAAATGGGTCTTGTTGGTATCATCAGGTTATCCAGCAGTGTTTGCTTTCACACTGCATGATACACAATACTCGACTGATCAAGTCTTAGGCTGTCATCTAGATTTCCTAAACTTCTGCCCACAAAACTTTGAAAATATGTTGCTTCCTTAACCTGTAACCTAGATCTCAAAGATATGTTTGGACATATTCAAGTAGTATTCATTGTTTGCTTACCACAGAGATACAGTTTGTGAAGGGGTGTCATGATTTTACGCATGTATCAAGGTCTTACACATCGCTACTGTCTAGTGTTCTGTAGCTAGAACATCAAAGTTCACATTTTTGTGAAACAGCTGTAGGTCTGTGCTATAAATTTAGTTAGATCTGCCCAGTATCACAGGTCATAAAGTATTTTCACCTCTTGAAATTTACTGTATGTCTTTCTTTTTTGTAAAGACTTTTGCTATCAGATTTCACTCTACTAATTAATGGCTAATGTCCCTCTCCCTTCACCAGCTTTTTCCCTTTTTTTATAATTTATAAATTTCAAGGGGAAGCTAGTGAGTGCAAATGTACAATGTTCAGTATCTCCCACTGCACAGTGAGATGGCTATAGCTTACTGCTTATGCAGATCTAAAATTGTAGGTGAGAAAAACAGTAGAGAATAACATATATAATGGTAGTCAGCTACATAGTGAATTATCTAAGTGTTAGCATTCTTCCCTATGCCTCTTCTCTACAGTGCTGTGAATTAAGATCTAGTACAAGATGAGGATAATGGAGTCTGTGATGTGGGGATTCAGCATCGCCTCACACTTAAATTCATTCTTAACATAAGTGCACTTAAAATTGGGTATGAGAAATGCTTTCATGCACTGCAAGTTTGTGGAGATAACCTCTGGAGCAAATAACTGCATTTAGCCATGTGAAACCAAACACACAACCCCCAAAACCTGAAATGTAAGTACCTCATAGAAAATGTTGTGTCACTGGTAAAGACAAAATTGAATCTTTCTCAAAATGCCTTAATCACTCTTCTCAAATGCCATAGTTCCAAAACACTTCTCTATCCTGAAAAAATAGCTACAAGGCAAGAAAATAATGCAAAATATTCACTAGGTCAGATAATAACAGTAACAAAAGCAGATGCAGTCCATCAGTGTTACTTTACTAGTCTGTAAAAGCAAAAATTCTATGGACATCTCATTAAATTACACTCTCTTTGTAACCATGCACAAAACTGGTGAGGAGTTAACAATAAATTTAAAGTCATTTAATTATAGAAATATTAAATTTGTTTCTAGAATGTGCCTTGCTAAGAAGCATCTAAATGTCTCAAATATGAGAAGACAAATAGTTATAAATACTTACCACCTCTCTATCACTGTTTAGCAATGACCCCACTACACAAGTTCTGAGAGAAATGAAGGACAAGTTTCTCTAAAATTTATGATTGCCTTTTTGGTTGACTTATGTTCCGAACAGAAATCTACAATATGATTCTTCTGCCTCATGTTGCATAATGAAGCAGTGGAATAGTCAGCAGGATATTCATTTGAGATGAAGAGGTTTGAATTTTGAACTAAGTTGGCTACTGGCTTACTGCATGGAAATGGAAAATCTGTGTCATCTGTGACTTGGTCTCTTGCCTTATAAAAGACAAAATATTTACACAATCCTTGGAACTGCCCTTTGAAGCAGTGTGTGAACACCCCACATTCTCATCCACCTTAATAGAGGGGCTGATCACTTGAGATATACTGCATTTTTCACCCTTACATTGGAATATCACCCTTACATTTGACCATTGAAACTTGCAAAATGTCAGTGATGTGTACCAAACAAGGATCCAATCCACAGAGTTAATTTAAAACAATTCTGTATTGATAAATATTGCCTCTTCAAATGAACTGGAACTTGAAATGAAATTAAGAGTGTTCTCCATTCTCACTAAGAATAATAACCATAATAACACATTCAAGGAAAATAGGGCAATAAGAAATGGCTGTCCAATTTTGGTATTTGATTCCTTTAAAAAATACATTCATGTCTATCAATGACAATCATAATTAGTGTATTAAGGAGATGCCTGAAGAGCAGCAGACATCAAATCTGCAATTCCCAGGACTGCTGTGAAATCACTGAAAGATGTTTTCAATCCAGCACTGGAAAAAATAACAGGTAAATGCTGAAAAACTGTTCACAAATATATGAAGACTTTGTTTTCATGCAGATCATATCATGAGTGGCCCAAAACCAGATTATTATTTTAAATATTAGAGAAAGTTTAACCTAATTGTTCCTGAAACACTAAGGGATAACTATTTCCAGAGATTGTAGACTTCATAAAAAGAGCAGTATGACCCCAAACCATCAGCAGTTGGATTGCATCTGTAATGTAATGGCAGCATTAAGGTAAATGCATTTTGTGTTTGTTGTAATGTAAAGCTAATAAATGAGTTCTGTGAATTTGGTGGCAGCGAGAGATGCCAAGTTGTCTGACAGACTAGCATGTGAACTAACTAAAACTGTCACAGAGAAATGGCCACTAGCAGAATCAAATTTAGATTTAAAATGCACCCTGGAAATATCTCTTAGAAAAGCTTCAACAACAAAGAATTCACTGCCTTCCCAAAGGGCAGGAGGTTATGTAATATGCCAAAACAATCAGCTACACCCCTCCACTGAAATACAAGATATGAAGAGATAAAAGTGTCTAAAACAAAAAGAAGTTATCAAAAGAAAGAGTGAGAACCTATAACTAGGGTCACAGGTTGCAGCATTTAAAGACAGAAGAAGCATTATTCCAACGGATGCAAGAAGAGATTCAGAGCGATCCATTTCTTTTGGATGATCAGAGCACTCTTGAATGCTAAAGAAACCAGACAGGATGACTTTATTTCTATATCACTAAGAAAGTTCTTGTAACTCCAGCAAACCCCTACTGTACCCAGAAATATGCACAAATGGAATGCATCTATTATTTTTCCTATTTTATCTATTATTTTTCTTATTTACTAGACATAATCATTTGTTTTACATAAAGTTTACTATTTTTTGGGGCATATAAGTAACAAATAATACTGCAAGCTTCTAAAAACTGGGAAAAAAGAGAGTGAAAACTTGAGTATTTCCAGAGCAAAGCATATCATCTTTCAACAAATTCCTTTTTCTAAATTCATTTATTCTACATCATTTCAGTAAACAAACACACAAATAAGTAAAGGATACAACTGGATACTAACCCAATTTTTATTAAAAATGAAAAGTTTTAATCTGTCAGTGAGCTTCAGTTGAACTCATCTTGATGACTGGCCAAAACCTACAGGATTTCAGCATAAAGCAAGCACTGGTGCTACTGGAGAACAACCTTGGAAGCCTGCAGTATAAACAGGCATTCATTCTGTATTATGAAAATGTGCCAGCTGGTATTGTAAAATCATAAAACTATTTTTAATAAGCATCTTAGAATTCCTTGTGTCAAACCATAGGAAGCATCACTCAATCTGCTCTATAATATCTTTACTTTCTTGAGTATGGAAAGAAGTATGGTGCAGTGGGGAAAAAGCAGAAATAATAGGAGCATGCAATCCGACAGGAATTAGTGATCTAACAGCCTTTGTATCATTATAGCGTGCTAGCCTAGGTTGTTCAAACTCTCAGATTGCCTCCCTGCTCTTCTAGATACTTAAGTAGCAGAATGCAATCTTTCTTCCCAGCATTCAAGAATATTTGGTCTATGATTTTTCTTCCAGTGCTAAAAGCAAAATAGGAAGACATAATTTAACTGAAAATATAAACAAAGAGAAGACCTTCTATTCTCAAGATCTTTCTAACTGTACTGTAGTGATTTTCCATCATTTTAAAGCATGACAAAGTTAATTTGTTCTAGTCTTCAAATATGGAAATATCACAAGTAGCACTAAGAAGTTGAAATACATGCATAAGTCCTCACTATTTAAGTCAGAATTTTCTCTTTATCTTCACACATTTTCTTAGATTTAAATAACAACCCTACATAATTCCAGTGAGGCCTGAGTTGAAAGCACACACTGATGACTAATATTTACAAACTTCTCATTCTTAGGGTTAAACATATAGTCAATTGCAACTAAATAACTAAGATACCTGAACAATCTGAGTTAGGAATACTAAATGTTGCAAGTTCAAAATTAAAATAGTTATATCCAATTAATGGGCAAACAATCTATTATTTATCTACTTTCTCTAAAGATCACCTCTCTCTTGTCTGTTCAAAACTCAACGAAATTTTTATGGCAGCCTACCATTGTGAGTGAATGTCAACAGTTTACAGGCTGGTTCAGCCCAGTTCTGTGATGGGCAGGGGGACCCATGGACTCATACCCCAGGAACGTGAAAAAGGAAAAAGGGGAAAGGGTAGGGAGATGGGCCTAGAAACAAGACAGTGGCAACGGTCTGAGGAGGAGAACTAATTTACTGAATAAGATATCAGAATGCAAAATAACACAATATGATGCAATATAATCAGAATTGAAGCTAATAAATCAAATAAAATGAGAGAGTGTGTCTGAAAACCAAAAACACTTAAGGCAAGATGGCTAAGGAGCATACACGCTGCTGGGATGATCTGAAAGGGAAAGTGGTGGGTCTCACCACTTTCTAAGAGTTTTATCTTTCCTTATGAAAGGAAAACAGAAAAACACAAAGTGACGCAAAGTACTCTGGGGTACATAGTTCTTCTCTTCTGAGACAGATACACCTGGAACTACTGATGATCCATGGAACTGGAGTATTAGCTCTTTAACTCCAAGTTCATTACATGATGTTATATGCAATACTGATAGTGAAAAACATTAAAACCATGACAGCTAAATACAGAAGAAAATAGATAATAGCTCTCCACGGTACAAAGCATTTTTGAGAATGGATTTTAAAGTATATGCCAAAAGTTAACAAGGAATATATTGTAACTTTTTGATTTTTATCACCAATGCATCTCATTTACCTGCGCTACTAAAAAAAAAAAGGCAGATTTGATATAGCTTTTTAAAGACTGAACAGCTTATTCCTGACATAAAGTTTATTTATACTGAGATAATCACACCTCACAAAGAGAAGCATGAGAAATGACGTCTGCACTACCAGTAATCTTTCTCTATTGGGTTTGCTTGAAACGAGCCAGTTAGCTTAGTAATGCAGAAGGCTCCACAGGCATACAACCAAAGAGAGTAAAGGGATTTTTGAGCTTTCAAGAGAGACAGAAAAGTTGCATCTTATGGATTCTGGACAATGTATTTATGGAGTAAACAGGGCAGTAAACTGATGTTCCTGAGAAGTAGCATTCATTGTCTTTTTTTCCATTCCCTTCTATTTCCTGATAAGCATGCATCAGTGACTCATAGAGTGTCACAAAAGTGTTCCACTTAGAGGGCATATTGAAAAGATTGCACCTAAAAACTGCATGTAGTTTTTCGAGGTTCTCTTGTATAGACCTTAAGAGCATAACAAAGAATATCACAACTAAAGATTCACTCATTTTTTTCTAGCAAGTACAGACACATTTCCTTCAAAGCAGAAAAGTGGAAAGGGCAGAAAAGAAGTCCATATTGTTTTTTGTATGTTGATATAATGTCAAGGCAGAACAAGTTTTTATGGATACAGTACACTATATCCATAATTAGGAAAAGATATTGGGTTTTAAAATCTTTTGCAAAAAATTGGCCTCAGTATATAAACGTGTACAGCTCAAACTTCTCAAAATCCTTCCCATCCGTCTAGATATTGCCAGTTTTCAGAGCATCACAGCTTTAAAATTCTTTTTTCCTGCAGAATTTCAATAGGGAATATCAAAGTAACAGTAGTAACAAGAATCTGGGTCTTCCAATCAAGTGACTGGTGAAGTACAAGGCAGCTTCAACCAGGGAAACTCCTCAGCACCCGGTTGAACACAAATATCATGAGTAGATTGTCAGTGCAGTAAAGTAAACTTTTCTGAATAGTAAAATATAATATTTAAATTACAAAGTTTAGAGTAATCTAATTCAGTTGACTAAGTACCGAATGCTCTTGGAACAGAGTCAGAGAGAGAGATTTCTAAAATTCAATTGCTTATTCAGTGACATGGGATCATAAACATACCGGTACTGGAGACTAATGTCTTTGCAATTGCATCTGTTCTCAGTGAAGCCATTTAAGTGGATCTAAAGAGTGGCTTTAAATTAGATTTCCTCCCTAACTAAACAAGTATGAGCTGACTATTAACCATTGGATTGCTGGTTTATGTGGGCATTTCAATCTACACAGATACTTGGATCATTATAGAAGTTGCTTTTTTTTAATGTTTGTGTTTGTAAGGTTATCTTACAAGGTCTGAACATTAAGGAAAAAGATAATCTATATATTATAAGTTCTTTTAATATGTAGACAAAGGAAGTAGCTATCCGCTATTTTAGATGAATAAAATATATTTTATTGATGTGGATATAAATAGCATTCTAGACACTGATACAGTTATGCAGAAGTTTGCACAGAGATAAATATTCTGAAAGAGATTTGACTTTCTATTTTGTAGTGGTATATGCTATTTATGTAGCCCTCCTCCTACTTCTCACCAGCTGTATTCTCTGAGAATACCTGACCTGTTCAGATCACAATGTTTCCTGTAAAGGCATGGGTGGGGGTTGGAGGGGACAGTATTATGCGTTAATGTACAGCATAAATTACACTTCTTCAGTATGATCAGCATGATTAATACTCAAACTACTGTTATCAACATCAAAAAGCTCTACTTATTTCTTAACATACTGGAGTATACTTTGATATCTGATGCAACAAATTAACTTTTCTGACAAAAAGTCAGAAAAGTTTTTTTGTCGCTTTGACTCTCAACAATGTCCCATGATAGATTTAGATTTCCCTGAAAGCTGACTGATGACACTCAAAATGACTTCCTAAAAATCCCTGGTAGAGAAAGTGCTTAACAGTTAGATAAGCTTGAGGAGGTAACTACAAACACTAAATTCTATAAATGAATTCAGTAACTCAATGATTTTAAATGAGAGTTCAATAGGAGAAAATTTTAGTTGGTATCTGTCTACAAACAGGCAGTCACATATGAAAACAATCACACAAAAGGACACAAACCCTACGCTGTGATACTCTCAATAAAGCACTGCAAAATAAGGCCAGTGGCTCACTTAAATCTGCTTTTTTTTTTCCTCCTCACAAGCAAGAAACAATTTTAATTAACTAAAGCACCCAGGTTTTATGCATTTTTTTTGTTCTATACTGAATTAAAAATTCTAATTTCAAATTCTTAAATTAAAATAAGAGTATGACGAAAATCCAGTGAGAGAGCAGCAAAGCACTGGAATGAAAAACTGGAAAGAATGTCTCAGAACTTTTCCTTTAGATTTCAATCTCTCTGATAATCTAGTCTATTCCAAGAAATGTGATTAAAACCCATCTGACACATGCACTGATCTCTTCCTGTTCTCTTATTCAAAACTACAGTCCCTATTCAATAAATATCCCCCGTTAGAAGAAACAATACTATCAAGTTACTGTCATGCACTGAATTTCAAGGGGAGGTGAAGGAGGGAGTAGAGAAGCACTATTCTAAACACCACATTTATACTGGGATCATTTATGTCTCCATATTCCCTTCAAATGAATGAGATTTACACATAATAGAAGTATTTTCTGGAGCCATCCTTGACATTTATTCTTCTATTCTTATTTTTCTGTGTTTTTTTTTTTTTTTTCCAAAACACAATGCTTTCTGAAATAGTCTAAAATTTTGTAATGTTGTCACATTATCCCATTTTTTGTTGAGCCATCTAATTCAAAAAATAAATAAATAAAACAACTCCATTATATCCTTCGTTGAAGTTCATCCATTACTATAGAAACATATTTATATCATTTGGTTGAATTGTTTGAAATTAAACATGGAATAGTGAATGTAAGAACTGACACTGGTGAAAATTCATAGTATTGGATAGAGTCAATATGAAATACAAATAGTCATATGTTAAAGGATGGTACTAAATAAATGAATATCAATGATTTAAATATGCTTTCTCTAACAGTACTGCCAAATTTTGTATTTTATGGAACTGCTCTTGAAGCAAGAAGACTTATATGCACGACTCGTTTCATTACAGAACTCCAAATGATTTATCATTCCAGTAATTTGTTTTAAGTTAAAACTAGTGGATAAATGAAAACTTAATGAATTTTCTTATGTTGATAAAAAGAATATATTGGGTCTCAGTTGTCAAAATTAGGACATCCACATTCTCTTTTAGTACTTTATGGAAATTAAAAACAAAAGTAGTTTGCTATATTGCAATTCATTTTTCCACCAGCTACTTCATGAGAAAACATGTGCAATTTGTTTTTTAAACAGATAGATGTAGATGTAGGCAAACAAAGCTTACAAACACATGTAGACACCTATGAAGGTATTCCCACTTGCTTGTAAATTACCTCTGTCTTTTAGAATTATAAAAAGTCATCATTAACTGTTTTTAAGATGCTACAGCTGATACAAAGAGGAATTGCACTCAGTGACACTTTGGATAGTTTTACTTTAAAAAGGAATTACTATAATGATTAGAATCATTATAGATTAGAAACACAGTGGAAAAACATTGCTTAAGAGCTTGCTCCAGTGTTGAATACAAGAGTTTTACAGGTGGCAGAAGCCTTTCAAACAGACAAAATTAGAGCTGGCTGCCAACCTTCCTGCCAAAAACCACGTTAAAGAGGCACTGATGTCATTTCTCTGCACACTACTAGGCCCCCACTCTAAAATTACTTCACTAAACCTACTGTATCACTCTCCCACACGACACAGCATACATTACTGAGCACAGGTTTTTCCTAGTACTGTTTCATCATTCAAACTAGCCATGCTGAAATTTTAGAAATGTATTTCTTTGTTTGTTTCACTTAAGAACTGCTCAGAATGAGATTATTAATGTCTCTCATTTGTGCTGAAATAAAAGAAAAATATTCCATTGACTTCAGTGAGCAATGAATCGGGCTCAAAGGGCTTGAATGGGATTTATTCCTGGACTTTTAGGAAACCCCTACACATTGATGATTTTAACCTACCTTGAAATTATGAATGAACTAGGACAAGGATATATTTGTAATGGTTATTTCAATTTTAAAATGCAGTGAAAAACTGCATCTGCATTTTGATCAATCATTTTGACATTTCTCTGAAATAATTTCTCAGTCTATATTATGTCCTCTGTAATCCATATATACTTTTCACATCAGTAAAATCTGTAGGTAATAGTGGATATTACATTCTGATTAAAGAGTACACATTCATTTTCACACAAATGACAATGTCTTCAAATGTCAATATTAGGTAAACTGACTAAAATAGAAGGCCATAATTCAGGAAACAATTACCCACCCCAGATGAGGGAGTTCTACAGATTTAATTAAAAAACGTACAGAATGCATTACTGTCAATTAAAGCACACCCCGTACAATTCATTAAAGCTTTCTCCCATGTGCAGGTGATCAACATTCCATTACACACAGGAGAAATGAAGCAAATTAAAAAGGGACTGACCTTTTCATAGCAAAAAAAAAAAAAAAAACCTATTAAAAATGTCAAGGAATTTGGACAAAAAGTGTGAAACAGAGAAAAAAATGCCAAAGAAGAGATCTCATTTGTTTACAGAGCAGTTAGGAAAGAGAATTTAGAGTGGTAATTAAGCTATTATTCAATGACAAAGAGTAAAAAAGAAGCAATTACTAAAGAAACCTCACTGACACCTGCCCTAAAAATATATATACCTAGGTTAGAAAGCACTCGAAATAAGTAGAAAGAGAACTCTTCTTCACACTGTTTTATTTGAAATCTAACTATCCAAATTATCCCTATCATCACTTCCTCCACCTCTGTTCTGATTTTCTCTATATTTTTTTCTCACTGAACTAAAGTATCTTTCACAGCTCCCATAGGTAGCCGTAGAGAGAGAGGTATTTGCATAGTCTGGAAGTACTTTCTATATTTGTTTATCACTCATTGCCTACTTAATGTCATTTACTCTACTGTTTTGAAATATTACTGGAAAAAAATTGAATGGTGTAGGTTAATTTGTGTAGTCTTAAAAAGCAGTTCTGCCTTCCTTACAGAAAGGCATCCAGAGAGGTTATGGAATTTTGTTCCCTCAGGATATTCTAAACCCACACACATGCCTGCTGACAGAACCCACGAAAGGAACCCACTTAGGCAGGGAGGCTGGACATGACAATCCCCAGAGGTCCCTTCCAACACCTACAATTCCATGATTTATTAATCTTTAAGAGCTCCCCAGTTCTGGGAAAAATAAATAATAAAAAAAAAAAAACCTAACTTTACAATGGAGTCTTAGCATATAGCTTTAGTATGTCATAGATAAATTTAAAGTAAGTAGCCAATTTCAATTAAAAGTATTTTATTAATACTGAGACAAGATTTTCCACTCCTGATATATTCCCAAAGTAACCATAAAGCCAACCTATGTAACTATACTGGCAGTTTCTAGGTCAACAAATGATGTTCAGACACTGAGGTAATACTATATAGAACAGAAGCGATTCTCAAATGAAAGTCGGGACCTTGAAACTCAAGCACTCACATTTTTAAGCTTACATTTTAAGTATAATTATTACTGTGTCATATGTAATGTGCAATCCGTACTTGTTGGAATACAAGAAAGAATATTCAGAGCATAAACTGCAAAGCAAGATAAATGGCATGAGAAAGGAATGCTGAGAACCAAGGAAAGCTCCAGGAGAGAAAAAACAAAAGCCAAATAAGCTGCAAGATGGCCATGTGTTAACAGCCTCGATTGGAGGATGAGTGCATGGCTAGGAATGACTCATGACTGATTGGATAACTACCTGCATGCACGGTTAAGGAGTGTTTGTGGAATATTTTGTTGACGTGAAAAGTGTGGTGTAAAAGTTACAAGAGAAAACTTGTGAATGCATATAAGAAATATTAGAACCTGTAATAAACAATTTGGATTATTCACATCTGAGTCTGTGCCTCAGATGCTGCAGGTACTAATTGTTTATAGTAACTTGCTTGTTTTGACTTAAAGCTGTAAAAGATTTGTCTGTCAGTTTCTCTTCCTTCTGTATTTCATTACTATATCCCAAAGCTATTTTAAACCTTTTGGTACCCTACTTAGATGAGTGCTAATAGAAAAAACTCTCTTACATACGGAGTTGAACACCATCTGCCCAATTCTAGTTACAAACTCAAAAATACTGCTATGCAAGAAAAAAGGGGAAGTAAAAAGTTTTCCTGACTATTTCTTATGAGAAGACACATTAGTTAAATTCCAAATATAAGGTCAGTATAGTTAAACAGGGTACTGAACACGAGTGTCTACATGCTACAGTACCACAAATAAGCTTGTTTTCCTTTTATATACCCCCAAAATCATCAGATGCAAATCAAAATAAATTGAAGAAGTGACGGTAGCACATCACTTAGATGCGCTAGGATTCCAAGCCTAACCAACTACAGTCAGAATTACAAAAATCACTTCTAATGCTTCAAGCATAACAAGGTTAGGTATAAAACTCGGTGCCACATATAGCAGAGCCACTATTTCTACAACACTGCAGGCCAAGATTTGGCATATCGTACCTCCCGTCATAGGCACCATTATTTCTGTAGCAACAACACAACGGCCTTGCATCCACTTCATGCTAAAAGTATGATAGACGACACCCATAAAGATAATCTTCAGCTCACTCATCACATTCAGGTTGTACAGAGGAAAACAATCGACACAAACAAGAAGTGAAGTGGTGTTCTGCTTTATCCTTTGCTGACTTTGAGACATCCACCTCAATGGCCAGGATAGCTCAGCACTTTTGTTTGTCTTTTGACCAATAACAAGCAGCCTGGCATCTAAATATCACATCCTTTATATATATTAATTATCATGAATATACGAACCTAGTTATAGCCACACTCTTCTTCTCTATACTTCTTTTGCCCTTAATCTAAGTACAGCTCCAATTTACTGAGACAGTTGTAGCAAGAATAAAACTGGTTATTATACAGGTCCCAAGAAACAGATTAAACTACTGAAATAGCCTGTGTAATTAAGCACTCAATAAAAATTAATATTTGAGCACTCACTTCTTGAAAGAGGGAGATGTGTTTTTTCATTAACATAGTTTTCCAGTACCAAAAATATTGCTCATTTCATTACAGCAGAAGTTTTCCAGGTGCCATCTTGTAGCAAATATCATATTTCAGCAATATCTAAAATACAATAAGTATTTTCAAACAGCGGCTCTCAGATTCCTTGAACTGCCCCATTCCAGACAGCCACATTCAAGGACAATATGCAGAGCTCCTGATGAAAGTGGTCTCCAGTTAAGTAATGCACAGGTCGAGTTTAACATGTACTTAAAATTTATCAGAAATTGCTGCCCAACTCCAGTGAAATTCCCCAAAATGCTTGAGTGAGATCCCATTTTCAAAGGATGACTGTATCACTTTAATGTTTTAAATTTATGTCTGCACAATCACCATTTGATCATTTATTCTGATCAAAATTAAATTAAAAAAAAAGATCTATTTTCTCACTTGAGCTAATTATTAAAAATGATTAGTTCTTTTAATTGTACATTAACAAAAAAAAAAAAAAACAAAAAAAACAACTCATTAACTTGTCTCATTTGTTTATTTTAATTAAATTTAAACATGTATGGGTTACAAAAAGGACGCTTTTAAAAACAGAATCACAGAATGGCCAGGTTGGAAGGGACCTCAAGGATCATGATTCTCCAACTCCCTGCCACAGGCAGTGCCACCAACCTCCCCATTTAATCCTAGACAAGGTTGCCCAGGGCCCAACCCAACCTGCCCTTGAACACCTCCAGGGACAGGGCATCCACAGCCTCTCTGGGCAGCCTGCTCCAGCACCTCACCACTCTCATAGTAAGGAACTTCCCCCTGACATCCAACATAAATCTTCCCTCCCTCAACATAAAACCATTTCCCCTTGTCCTGCTGTTATTTACCCTTTCAAAGAGTTGACTCCCCTCCTGTTTATAGGCTCCCTTTAGGTACTGAAAGGCTGTAATTAGGTCATCCTTCAGCCTTAGTTTCTCCAGGCTGAACAAGCCCAGCTCCCTCAGCCTGTCTTCCTAGGGTAGGTGATCCAGCCCTCTAATCATCTTTGTGGCCTTCCTCTGGACCCTCTCCAACTGTTCCCTGTCTTTCCTGTACTGGGGACTCCAGACCTGGACACAGTACTTCAAATGGGGCCTCACAAGAGCAGGGTAGAGGGGGACAGTCACCTCCCTGCACCTGCTGGCCACTCCTCTTCTGATGGAGTGCAAGATGCAATTTGCTTTCTGAACTGCAAGAGCACACTGTTGGCTCATGTTAAGTTTTTCATACATCAGGACCCCCAAATCCTTCTCTGCAGCACTGCTCTCAAAGGCTGCTCCTTACAGCCTGTATAAATGCCTGGGATTCATCTGGTTCAAGTGCAAAACCTTGCACTTTGTGGCATTTAACCTCATTAGGTTCACCCGGGCTCACCTTTCAAGTCTGTTCAGGTCCCTTTGAACGGCACCCCTTCCTTCCACTGTGTCAACCACATCATTCAGCTTGGTGTCATCAGCAAACTTTCTGAGGGTGCACTTGATTCCATTGTCAATGTCATTGATAAGGATGTTAAAGAGCACTGGTCCCAAGACAGATCCCTGGGGGACGCCGCTCATTACCAGCCTCCACCTGGACATAGAACCATTAATCACCAACCTCTGTCTGCAGCCTTTCAACCAATTTCTTATCCATTGGGTGGTCCACCAATCAAATCCACATCCCTCCAATTTGGAAATAAGGATGTGGTGGAGGAACATGTCAAAGGCCTTGCTCAAGCCCAGGCAAATGACATCAGTCACCTTCCCTCTGTCCATCAATGCTGTCACTCCATCATAGAAGGCCACCAGATTGATTAAGCATAATGCTCATTCCTCATGTGATCAAGCATGTAGTCCAAAAGGATCTGTTCCATTATCTTCCCAGGTACAGAGGTGAGACTCACTGGTCTGTAGTTCCCCGGGTCCTCCTTGCTCCCTTCCTTGAAAATGGGAGTGATGTGACCCTTCCTCCAGTCATCCAGAACCTCACCTGACAGCCACAACTTCTCAAATATGATATAGAGTGGCTCAGCTACAACTTCAGCCAGCTCCTTCAGAACGCTGGGATGCATACCATCCAGCCTCATAGACTTGTACGCATTCAGGCTTCACCACCTCCCTGGGCAGGCTATTCCAGTGCCTGATCACTTCCTGAAAGAAGTTTATCCCTATATCTAACCTAAACCTGCTCTGATGCAATTGTGACCATTTCCTCGGGTCCTATTTGTTGCCTGGGAGAAGAGGCCAAACCCCTCATCATCACAACCTCGCTTAAGGAAAATGTAGACTGTAATGAAGTCTTCTCTGAGCCTCCTCTTCTCCAGGCTAAACAACCCCAGCTCTCTCAGTCACTCCTTGTAAGACTTGTGCTCCAGACCCCTCAACATTTTCGTTGCCCTTCTCTGGACACGTTCCTGGGCTTCAATGTCTTTCTTGTAGTGAGGGGCCCAAAACAGAACACAGTACTCGAAGTGCGGCCTCACCAGAGCTGAGAACAGTGGGATGATCGCCTCCCTGCTCCTGCTGACCATGCTAATGCAGGCCGGGATGCCGTTTGCCTTCTTGGCCACCTGGGGACACTGTCAGCTCATGTTCAGCCGAGCATCAACCAACACCCCCAGGTCCCTCTCCTCTTCAGTCATCCAGCCACGCATCCCCAGGCCTATAGAGCTGCATAGGGTTATTGTGGCCAAAGTGAAGGACCCCACACTCGGACTTGTTGAACCTCATCCCGTTCACTTCAGCCAGTTCAGATCCAGCTTATCTAGGTCCCTCTGAAAAGCCTCCCTACCCTCAGGCAGATCAACGCTACCTCCCAACTTGGTGTCATCTGCAAACTTACTAAGGGTACACTCAATGCCCTCATCTAGGTCATCAATAAAGATATTAAACAAGATGGGTCCCAGTACCAGCCCCTGGGGGACAGGACTTGAAATGGGTCACCAGCTGGACTTAACTCCATTAACTTCTAGCCAGTTCCTTACCCAACAAAGGATATACCTGTCCAGGCCATGGATAGTCAGTTTCTCAAGAAGAATACTGTGAGAGACCATGTCAAAGGCTTTGCAGAAGTCTAGGTAGATTACATCAACAGCCTTTCCCTCAGGTCCTGACTCCACTCTTTTCCAGGCCCGCATTCCTCAAGATCACGAATTCGATCAGGCCATGGTCACTGCAGCCCAGGCTGCCTCCAACCTTAACACCTTTAATGATCTCTGCACTGGTGAGCAGCGGGTCCAGCAATGCTTCACTTCTGGTTGGTCTGTCCAACACCTGAACCAGAAAGTTATCATCAATGGGTTCCAGGAGCCTCCTGAACCTCTTGCAGCTGTGTGGTCCTTCCAACAGATATCTGAATGGTAAAAACATTAGTTAGGAACATAAAATCATATTTCATAAATGCATCCACTCCTTACTGGGTGGAATCGTCCTCTTGCTGCAGTTCAAGTAGAAATTAGTAAGAACTTTTCTCCTTTATCTCAAAAGAAGTAACAACTAAGCAACAACAAATAGCTCAGAAAAATTTGAGCATGTTATGGAAGGCCCAAAGAGCACATTCAGTTTTATTCACTATAGCTTTGGGTGGCTTTAAATCATCCAGTCATTCATAGGCACGAAGCAGTTAGAGAGGAACACAGTGGTGACTTCTTTGGGCCTCTCAGTTGGATTTTATAGCCCGGGACCTCTTTCTTTCAAGCCGATGTACCTGTTCACAGACAGCAGGTTCTGAAAGCAAGGGATGCTTGTAAATAATTCATTTACAAGCCAAGTAGTTGTATGTGCTAGTGAGAATGAAACTGCTACATAAATTTGATCACTGAAGCCTTTACATAGTACCTGTGTCCTTAACTAGAGTTCACTAAAATCTCACTGAGTCTTCCTACTGATTTATATGACACCTGAACATAATCCTAAGCAACAGTGTAGAGAACTGTTCGTAAAGCTCAGCTTCACACCTCCCTGGTTGGCAATGTTCTTGCATATATCGTTAACCCATTAGGCCATTTGTCATATCACTGTTCCCATATTTCCACTGCTACTAGTCATGTTTTCTCTGAGGTAGAAGTTTTTACAGGTTTAAAAAACTTTTTTTTCCTTTTTTTTTTGTTTTGTTTTGTTTTGTTTTGTTTTTGTTTTTGTTTTTTTTTGCAGGGCAGGTAGTGGGGGGTTGAGGCGCAAGGGATAGCAGAACGGAGATAGAAAGTGCACACAGCAGGGGCCTCTCAAACTGCTTAGGCTGGGGACATCCTTTGGAAGGGTGATTCTCTCATTCCATTTATGTCAAATACAAAGCAATCTGTTTGAACTAGGTACAACTTATTTAACTTATTAATGAATCCAGCAATGAAGTGAGAAGTAGAAGCACATCACAAATGTTAATTTAAAATGCAATTTAAGTCCCTAAGTCTGATCTAGAGTCCACGTGTCTGACTGGGAGCCCTGGGCCAGCCCTAATGAGTACTGGCTGAGCAAAAGAGTCAATGATTCCCAGGTGCAGCAGGGCTGCCTGAGCACAGGGCCTTCCCCAGAGCCCCTTAAGCTCCCCTGGAGGTCACTGAGAGCCATGAGGGTGTTCCTGGGGTACCTTGTTTGTAGGTGCTGTAGTAATACTTATGCTGCTGGGACTGCAAACTGACCTGATGGGCTGCTTTTTAAATGAGGCCTTGGGATTCTATTTAACGTTCTGTATTTGTTGTGTTGCTTTGTTTCTGGTTGCATTGAGACCTCTTGCACTAAGGATCAGCCCAAAATAGTGAACAGTTCCATTAGCAATGGGAGGTGGTGAGTGCTTGGGAGTCATTAGGGGCTCTCGCCCTGCTCTTTCTGGAGCCAGTGTAGGGCTACTTCTGGGCTCCCCTGGCTTTTTTGAACCAACACAGTACTGCTGCCTGGCTTCCCTTGTGTTAGCGGAGGGGCTGCTGCTTGCTACCCCAAATACTAGCACAGCCCTGCAGCTCGTGTGGCCCCCTGTTGTTTTTAGTGGGTGTATCAGATCCTCCCACTCTCATCAGTGGAAGAGAGCAGAATGGGGCTTTATTCTGCCAGTCTTGGTGTTGCTAAGATGGTAGTTTTCTTCTATTGCAGGCTGAGTGAGGGCTGCAACAATGCCTGTTATCAGCCCAAACTAGTGAGATGATGCAAGCAGTGAGTGAGAGTCATGAGATAAGTATAGGGCCCCTGCTCAGTCATTTCCATGTCTTTGGGGTCAGCATGGTGCTGCTGCTGTGCTCCTGTATAGCTTTTAGAAGAGCTGCTGCCCAAGACTGAGCATGACACTATGGCAGCCTTGGACCCTGAGAAGGATTTTGCAGGTGTGAGCAGGATGTGACCATGTATTTTTTTTCCCCCTTTTTATGTGTAGTTTTAGGAGCATCCTTTCATTCCCATCATGGACTACTGTTAGCAAACATCTAAAGTGGAAGAGTACAGTTCATGGGGATGGGCTTGTTTGGACACTTTTAGGAGGCGTGCCCCTGTAAAACGTGGGTAATGTTCATGGACTTGAAGACAAGATTTTCTATACAAACAGGAGGAAGAATGATTTTACTGTGAAAGTGATGGAATAGGCTGCCTGGAGAGGTTGTGGAGTCTCTTCCTGTGGGATATTCCAGTTGTATGGATGATTTCCTGCGTGACATGCCATAGGGAAGCTGCTTTAGAAAGGGAGTGGGACTGGATGATCTCTAGAGGGACCTATCCAATTATTACAGGCACTTCTGATCTTGTTGTAGGGTGAGGACCGCAGCAAGGATTGGTTCGAATATGTGAGTGGTTACATTTTTGGTTGGATGAAGGAGGTGTGAGTGATGGGGGCTGTAAAACATGTGAATGTGATTCGTGTCAAAGGACACAGAGTCAAAGATACTGATACAATACCTTTAATTCCAATCAGTAGATAAAATTGACTAAAGGAATAGAATTTCCTTATAAGGCATGAAAGGATAAACTAGGAACAGAACTCTATCTGCATCTCAAACACTAACCCTGCAACAGAAGGTGCATTCCTCAAACCAAAGGGTGGCAGAGATAAGTATTTTAAAGGCAGACCTTGCAAGACTGGCCTGGAATACACAGATGGATGAATCAGAGGGCATTAAGGAAGACAAACAGCCTTCATCCCAAAGGCCACCTGAAGGAATGTGCAACCCCCCTAGCAACTGGCCACACAAGCATAGAAGAATAAAACGATTGACCAAGAGGAGGAGGGGACTTCAAGAAATTTTAAATAAGACACTGTATAAAAGAAGAGGGAACCATCTTCTCGCTGTGTGTCGTTGGTGGAGCGGAGACTCCCCGGCACACCCAGCGCTGCTTGCTTATTGCTTTTCACCTTTTGATTGTAATAAAATATTTCAAAAACTCCGATTGGACTGTGAGCATTTATGACAGGGGCCCAGGGTGGTGAGTCTTCCAACTGGAAGGCTGCCCATCCTGGTGCCTAGGTGAGGAGTTTGGTTCCTGTGGATTCACAGCAGGAGTGAGGAGAGCTGTTTCCTTTTGCTCCTGACCTGTGTGTGCTGCCCCTAGGATGGAGTTTATGGGTGTCAGAGGGCGAAAGGTTCTTCTTTCTGGGGTTGATGTGTGTGTGAAAGACAGAAACTGTTTTCCTTTCTTTTGTCTCAAAGCTTTCTTCGTGAGGCCTTTCTGGTGATAAGACTCTAAGTGAGAACTGCAGGCTATCTAGGTGGGTGTCACCGTGCCACAACATTATTGTTGTAAAGATAAGCAGAAGCAGGGCTAAGCCTGTTTTTTTCAGGGTTCATCTTGGAGAAGCTGATCACCGCAAAAGACGATAATGCTTGTGCATGGCAACAAAGGTACCACTCCCTGCTGGCTTATCTGTTGGGCCAGGCATGTCACACTAACAGAGAAAAAAAGAAAAAAATCTGAGAAATGGGGGATAAAAGGCTCTTCACTAAACTTATGACCTTGGAGTAGAACTCCCAAAGAAAAAATCTTTGACGGAGAACTCCCAAAGAGGAAATGGAGAATTCCCTGAGGGGGGAACTCTTCAGACAAACCCTGGGGCATGCTTACTGCAAAGCTTCCCAGCTTTCTCCCATCCCCCGCGGTGACCAGACGAGTTCCTGAGATCAACGGACCTCGCTGGATCCACGGTGGTGATGCTCTCTCTCTCTCTCTCTCTCTCTCTCTCGCTTTCTGCCAAGTCTCCTTTCTTTTCATCTCTTTTCTATCACCTACCTTCCCTTCCCCATATCCCTAAGCAACTAGTTATTGTAATAAACTGGTTGGGCTAACATTTGACCCACTGTGTCTTAATCTCACCATTGTTTATACACAAGCATATAAAGAACCTCATCTCCCTTCTTTATATTGGAGCGTGACAGTGTGGTATGCCTGAGTCCTCTGAGGTGAGGCTTCATCATGCTTTCCTTTCAGCACTGAAGGTGGGTAGCAAGTGCTCTCCTTGAGGAATGGAACTGTGGGAGTGAGAGGTGAAAAGTGCTGCCTGTGCTGGGGCTCTGACAGCAACTCTGCATGAGTTTGGAGTCCTGGTACAGCTGGTGTCTGAAGAGGAAGATCACCATCCTTGGCTAGGAGTGGAGCTACACTCTAGTGGAGGCAGAAGCAGCAGAGCTGACCCAACAGGTAGGCACTGGGTTCCAGTTCCCCCAGGTTGGTGTGTGTCCTGCACCCCCTTGGATGCTGTTGAGCAGTAGAGCTCCTGTAATCTTTTGTTTTTGTTGTTTCCTTTGGTGGTGGTTGAAGCTGAAGCTGTGGTTTGTGTGGATGTGAAGATGGATTTGTAGTGGGGGGAGTTAGATGCTTACTGGGGATCAGGTAACTCCATGCTTCCTTATCAAGACTTTCCAGTGAAGGAAACAGGCTCTCTGTAAGGTGCCTTTCTACTCTGCCCTCACACAGCCCTGTCTTGAGTCCTTTGCCCACGCCTGAGGCCCTTGACACAAGAAACATGTGGAGCTGTTGGAGCAGGTCCTCTGCCAACCCTTAAATGAGGTCCTGGCTCCATCCCTTCTGGTCAGTCAGGTCCATTGCATGCACCTGAGCCATTTCTAAGTTAAAAGCAGAGCACTGACATGGTTTTTCATATGGTTTGCTTTTGATAAATTTAATTCAGTTTGGAGAAGTATTCATTGTGCAAGTGATGCATCAGTATCTCCAGTGATTTTTCAAGACCCTGGCAAGGTTAAGTGTTCAAGTTAATTAATGACTGCATCACTGAATTAATGTAGAATTTATTAACTTTTCTAATGTTCTAACACATAATAAAATAAAGACCACAAACACCTTGAAATACAATAACAAAATTGGTGGAAGGACTATATAAGTACTCAAACTGCACAAAACAAACTTGCAAAATAAATCATCTTCTCTACTGTCAAAGTAATCCTAGACAGGGTACGTAATATCATATAGACTGTGACACCAATTCACAACAGAAATATATCAGTTATCATGGAAGTCACATTCTCTGGCTTCATTTTGAAATGATTTCTATGTTAATTGGAAGTGAATAATTATTCACAGCTGCTGAAAACTTACTGTCTTCTTGATGTATTCTCTTATGCAAATTGATTCTCTCAGCGGTGGGAAATAGTTTCTCATTTCTAGGCTGTATTTTTTGTACAATTTCAGTCAAACTCAAAATATTATTCTAAACTAAGAAGAATTAAGAGGCCACAACCTATTTCTTACTCTTTCAGAGGCAGATGACAGGAAATGTAGTTCCATTTGGTTTAGTAGTACCTAAAAGTGAACTGGCTTTGATTGCAAATAGAGCAAAGCTCAAAGTTACATTTAATTGCTTTATTTCTTTCAGTTTAAACTTATGCTTGTCTCTGTGAATATCAAATTTTGTAAAAAGGCCTAGTAAACCTGTGCAGTACCTGTGTAACAAAAAAAAAAATTATTGTCTGATAATGGATTTGTTGGAAGCTGTTATATGTTCTTAATATGGTGAAGGCAATTATCATAAAACTGTAGATTTGAACCAGTGGGGAGAAAAAAATGCAAGAGGGCAGATGACCTCAAGAAATCATGTACTAATAACTCAGGGCAGATCCAAGACTGAGGAAAAAGAGACTGCCTTGAATGCTATGCTCCTCCCAGAGAAGTACACAGGATACCCATAGGTTGATGTAGTGCTTATACCTATAAATATCTCAAAGATGGGTGCCATGGACATTGTGACCCAAATCCACACTTCCAGAGGTGCACACTACACTAAGGAGGTAGTTTAGAATACCTGAACTACTGAATAATTTCAAATATATAGTTTTCCAATAATTTTTAGAATTTAATTTTTTTTTATATCTATTTGTTTTGTGGTGTTTGCAGCACTCTAAAAGGGCTAATAAAAATCTTAATTGCATTTTTATTAGACTGTCAAGACCTTATTCTAGTGGTAAATACTCAGATTCATATAGAAGTCACATTCCCTTTAGTCCATGACTTTAACTGTAACATTTTTGTTACTCATTCATGCAATAAAAAATTAGTGGGAGGCACAACTGAGTTACCTAACCGTAAGATATCTAGCACCATTTGAGATAACTTACCATATCTGGGTCACCCACTGTAGAATTATGACATTGACCCCAGATAAGATTAACACAGTGTCAGAATTTGATGGGTAATCCAGGTGGGATACACAAGGATGTCTACAATGGAATTAGGTACATGTATCTTGGGAACTGCCCTGCACTCATCATGACAGACCCGAGGCTCTCTATTTTATCAGGACGCTGAAAGAGTTCCAGGCAACTGAAAGATCGCTGGCAATGAATTCCTCATTTTTTTTATTTTGTTTTGGTCAAAATTCTTAATTTTTATTTTGTACAAAATGAGCAACTATGGGAGTCAATAGCTATGCAACAATTTCTGATTTTCAGCAAGACTTCTTTCACTGTAAAAAGCATGAACGAGGCTAGTCAGTCTCAATGGTTTCACTGAAGTTAAGTAAGGAAGAGCTTCAAGTCCTTGGAGTGGACTGCAAGATCATAGAGTATTTCTAGTCTCAATTAAAAGGCATGGAATATATATATAACAAAATTTCTTGAAACACAGAATCTGTGTAAGGGTCTTTAAGTATTTCTACATTTGATAGTTTTGTAGACATCTCACTGATTTCAGTTTTATTTACACTGTTTAAGTCTAGCTTTAAATTTTCTGATGCAGGTGCTTGTTTTGGGGAAAGCTAAACTCTAAGCTCCTGTCTGTATTTAGGAAAGGGAAAAGGAAAGATAGATCCAGAATTTTTTTTTTTTTTTTTTTTTTTGAGTCTTCTACAACTACAGATAGTTGTACATTTTAAGAAATTCATATAATCTGCTCTGCAGACCACAGAGAAATATCAGGGAAACTATTTACACTGGTATTCCAGTCTTCATGTGAATTATGCATGTTTACAGTGTTTCCTTTAGCTCCTACCATTTTTGCTATCAAAGCGCTATGGGATTACTTTGTTTTGAAGTAATTGTTTATTTCTATTTGTTTTAATGTTAAGCATTAGCTACACTCCAGCTGGGGAAATGTTAGCTTAGATCATATATGTTGACAGGTTTTGCATTGATCCAGTACATCTATTTCAGCATGTGATACACTGTTTCATATTCTTTCCTCCCTGATAAGCCAGCCTGCACTGATTACAGCCAGTGCCGTAAGCATGCTCAGTGAGCAAACCGATGACTGCACATGGGAGAGGTGTTCCTCCATAACTCCTGTTCCTGCCAAAATGCAGCTGATCAGCCTAAAGGAGTAATAACCACATCTTAAGGCTTTATTCTTGTCTGCACGAGAATAACAGGCTCTGGATTACAGAGCTTCTAGCAACTAAGATTCAAAAATGTTATATACAAAGCCCTTTGGCAATTAGCAACTACCACTATGTCCCTTGTCAGGAATTCTGCTACCCTGACATTCAGCATTGGCTTTCAGACATTGTGTGCACAAAAGGTTCTGAGTAGAGTAGGTTCTTTCAAAGAGATAATCTTTTGTTCTGAAAAAGAAATGGTATCTCTTGCTTCCTGTTCTAATGTCTTCTGTTCCCTTCAGAAAATTGTCCAGCAATTTAAGAGCTAGTTTATTGTTACAGAGATTGAAAGGAGTGATACGTTCCTGAGAGATGGACAGTGTCACAGCACATGGATTCCTCAGTGAAAAATACAACAAAGAACAACATCAGTTGCTGGTTGCATTTTTTCCCCAGAGTAGCTGCATCTCTGTTTCTCTTTATATATATATATTTTTGGTTTATTTGGTTTTTGTACACTAAGCTAATTCAGAAGGCCTTGGAAAAAAATTTAAGTGGCTCAGAAATTAGATCATTTTCAGAGTGAGAAAAACTAAGATGAAATTTTTTCTGTATCGTCCTCCAGCAAAAATAATATAACTAGGAAGCCCCAAAGGTAATATATCCTCAAGAGAGAAGGTTATCTTGTCCTTTGAGAATTGTTTCCAGGAGTCAACAGTTAGGCCCATGCTAGGCTTCGTATTATGTAAGGTCACTGAGAACTACAGGAAATACCATCCTGCTGTTCATGTCACTGCTGAGTGAAAGGTATTTGTACTGAATTGCACCTTCTTGTTACACCTTCTTCTGATATAGACACTGTTTCCCCTTTGAACTTTATAACACCTTTCAAAATTCTGCAGTTGATCTAATCTCTCTCTGTCTTTAGCCCTGTAGTTTATACTCAAGTATTCTGTGAATTTTTTAGAATGTGTATTTCTATGTAATTGAAAAAAAAAAATCCAAACTCAATTCCTGCCAGAATTGTTGAATGTTCCATGAACAAAAATACTTCCACAGACAACCTGAAACAGTTTGCAATCTGTGATACAAAGAGTTGACTACTGTCATTATCTATTTTATTCATTTATTTATTCAAATATAACTTGAGTTGATTGCAATATGGAAGATAGTAAATGAGCTCATTAAGAAAAAATAAAAATTGCTTATCAGTAACTTTCTGATCTTACACTGGTAATGTTACACCAGGAGTAAGCAGATGTCAGAAGACTAAACAGTATTTTGTTTTTTAAAACAAATGAAAACCTAGTTCAGAATGAGAGCTATGAAGCTGATACAGGGAAATACTTGCCCAGAAAATCAAGCAGAAAGCAGAGACTGGTACATTTCATGAATTTCAGGGCTCTACTATCAAATAGACATGCTACTTTGTGTAATACAAGTTTTTAATTTGTGTGTTCTGGAATATTTATTCTTAGGATGTGAAATGTCTCTAAAATATGCGTCATAAATTTCTACAGTTTAGATGTAATTGTACCATAATTTATCATATATGTAATAATTTAAACTCAGTTCACCATTGAAAAAAAAAAAGAACAAAAAAGAATTTTAAAAAGTCCAACTTTTCTTTATGATCAAAACTCCCACATTAACTAATACAAAAGGGAACAGTTGTTCTAGATTCCCTTTGTTAAACTGTGTTCTCTCTGAAATTAATATTAATTCATTAATTAATAATTAACATTTCCTTTCATAGATTTAGAAAACAGCAAACCATAAAACAATAGTTTTTGCAAGAGATTTAAAATATTGCAGCTAAAACTTAGATATATTGCTATGATTTCTAATAACAGAAGAAAAAGATCATAGTAGCTAGCATAAAAAAAAAGATCATAGTAGCATAGTAGTAATGTCATAAGATGCTGGAAACCTAGTATTTGTGGCCTATCTGGAATTTACTGGTGCTTTTTATCACAGGAATGATGGCAAATAATGTCATGCAGCTACTCAAACTTTTTTTAACTACGTTGCTGTAGCAAGTAAGGATTTCGTTAATTCATTTTAGATTCTTCAATAACTTATTTAAGTGTAGGTGATTGCAAAGCCTAGCTAGTAAGGGTTTTATGGTATTTCAACCGCCCCTCAGGCAATCTACTAACCTGAGATTTTTTGTTTTCTTTTTTTTTTTCTTCTAGGAGCAGAAATGCTAATTCTACAATTCCATGCTTCTTCCAGATGTGTTGTTGATTTCTGTAAGTAATATGAAAGGTACTTTCAAATTCTATCACATCACTATTTTGCTTGTGGAATTACTTTATATGAACTATCTTTTCCTTCACAACTGGAATTTGAAATGTGTTGGCTGTTGTTAGTATCACAATATACCCATGACAGGGGAAGGGAATGACTCAGCATGTCAGAGTTAGTGATGCTTTAGACTTAGATATATGCTATAAGTTGTCAGAGCACTAGTAAAATGGTAATGGCAGTTTTCCAGTACTAAATGAAGTTGTTTCTAAGCATTTACTCTGGTTGATCGGTTTGTATAAATTCAGAGAGATCTCCAATTTCATTTTTAATGTATCTGGAGTGGTTTACCAAAGATGCATGTCCATATATAGTCTTGTGAACAACTAATGCTTGGGACAAGGGCTTTGTGACATATGCAAAGTTCCTTCCCTTCTCATCTATGTACAATAAATAATGACTGAAATGTCCTACCCACAAATGTAATGCGGATAAGTAAGTCATCTCAGTGTAAAAACTGAATGTGAAACAGATGCATTTAGATTTTTAAGTGCTGCCAGGATGACACCAATACAGTACAAGGACACTGTAGGGACAGCTGTTATACACACTGGGTTGCAGCTGCAAACATGATGTACCTTTCTGAAAGCAATTCAGAGTTGCCATAAATCCTTTGCTAATCAGTTTCTCTGAGGCTTCAAAAGGACTCTGGTAATGACTGGTTTTTTGAAATAACAAGATTTACTCACTGACAAGGTATAATATAAAACATACACTGGAAGCGAGATTTATAGTGAATGGTCACTCTTAAAAACATATAATTTTTCATTGTCTTGGTCACCAAGTTATCACATTACTTCTGTATGATTTATTTTTAGGAAAAAGGTTACTGTAATAATCTTGTGATCAAAGGTAGGTCTAGAAAGTAATTGAAAATGAATATTGAACAGATAAAAAAGATAAAATAGTTTAATTTTTACTTTTTTTTTTTTAACAAGATTTTATAACACTTTGCAATGCTGACTTGTGTATCTAATTTTAGCACTTCTGGTACTGCTTAAATATCTTACAGAATGGGACACATCATATTTAAGGTCTATTTAATCTATTGTTAGATTAAAATAAATTAGATTAAATCTAATCTCCCTCAAAAAATACAATGCTTCTCAAATTCCTTCTTATTTACATATCTTTGCTTCTTTTTTTTTTTGCTCATGTATGCAAACCTCATTTCTGTTTTTCATGTTAGCTTAAATATTTGACTGTGGAATCTTTTCTTTTTTCTTCTAAATTATTTTGTTTGGGGAGCTTTTGCATGCCAATCATTTCAAAAATAACCAATGTGTTGCCTTTATCCTTTTGTTGTCTTTCCCAACGTGTATCCTACGATTTACGGTCCCTCTAGAGTCTGTGCACAAGACCCGCCTGACCGGGCCAAATGACTGCATCCATATACCGATGCGGTGAGCAGCAAATGGCGTCTATTGTTAGCAACACACTCTTCTTACAACCTTCTTCATCACAGTACTACCAATCACCTATGCTACGGTTATCTCTACCCAATAGATCTGTGACATGTCTTGTCTTCTCCATATTTGGCCTTACTTGTTCTTCTTCTCTTATCTTCAAGATAGTGTTACCATGGTTTCCCAGGAGTCAAGGGGCCCCTGAGGGTCCTGTTGCTGTCTGGTGACCGCCACAGCTTCTTTCCAAGTTTTTAGTTAACTACATTTCCCCCTCCCCATGCTTAAGCAAATCTACTACAACCCGAGAGGACCCTAACCGCGTACATCCCGAAAGCCCCGTCTACGCCTAAACATGCTATTGTCCTCTCGGTGCAAGCCTTTACCCGTTACATCGCGTCCGCAATTTCCTAAATTATCTATCCCTTACTGATTAGTGAACTACCATGGATTATTTCTACAGATTCTCCTTAACCTTATGATATCTTATTCTCTGATCAAATGCCTGATCTAACGTTCGCTGTAAGCACTCTTGCAAGCATTTAAATACACACGGTACAACCATGATTATTACCAAAATTGTTAACAAAGCTCCTCCTAGCCATTTGAACAGTGGTGTTCTCCATCCTTCTTCACTCTCTCTAAGATGCGATGAAGCTCTTCCACATCATGGTGCACAGTGATCAAGGTTTTCTGTCCATTGTCTCGAATAAGTTTTAGGAGTTGGCACAGATCATCATGTTGCAAGTTTCTTTACCAAAGCGAGACTCATTCCGATTGGTGCAGGCTCTAAGTTCCTAATCAGTGTGTAGTTGGACTGTAGCAACTAGTGAGACGTAACTGGAGCTGCATAGTTAAAATCACACCCTAGAATACCAGTAAAGTTACAAACACAGAAATTCGAATGATTACTAGCATCTACAGTGATATCATCTGCAAGTATGGTACTAGAAGACGATCTCATACAAGCACATCCCTTTCCAATACATATAAGCACCGTTCCGAATGTTGCATTGGGATGCATATCAAAATGACAAATGTTCTGCTTACTGTCCAAACAGATGTCCTGAGACTTAATGGTGTTACCTTCACAGATAAATCCTCATTGTTCTCGTACAGCACATGAGCTAACATCCACAGTTTGCCATCTTCCTTTCTTCTGAAGCACCCATATTTGTTGCTCGATTGGATAGAGCACAACCCTGTCATGATTTAACCCCAGTGCAATGATAAGATATATAGAAAACACCAAAGCATTTTGTATTGTTAAAACAAAAGCTGTAGCATAATTAGTTACAGGATCAAAAGTAAAACTGACTAAATGTCACCAAGACTGAAATTTCCTTTCAAATTCGTTCGCATTATCCCAAATCACCTTTCAGATTTCTGTAGGCAGAGTACCTCCTTCACCTTCCCTCACAATTGCTGCTACCATGGATTGCATCCATATTTGGGCTTGGATGCAACTGAGAGCTAGAGAGGTATCAACTTGGGTGGCAGCAAGTGCATCAGCCAATAACTGGTGGCCTTTCGTGTTCATCCCATCTCATTGTGGTAACACATCTGATAACAACCACTGATTACATCTTAATGCTGATAGAGAAGACTGCAAAGGATGCTGCAGCACATATAGATCACATACTACAAACTAATTACACTCTTTAACAATATTGTTGAATGTAAGAAAGAGAGAAAGCAATCATATTGTAAGGACAAGAAATATTCTTAAACTTAATAAGAAGTGAACAAGCACACATTTCACCCATGGCTAAAGGTTCCTGCAACCT
Source organism: Callipepla californica brunnescens (assembly GCA_023055505.1). Lineage (NCBI taxonomy): Eukaryota > Metazoa > Chordata > Aves > Galliformes > Odontophoridae > Callipepla > Callipepla californica. Next base: position 172,634 of record JALIRH010000106.1, on the reverse strand, counting down.
GGAAAAGAATCCCTGAGGGCCCCACTCTTTGTGTACCAGTAACTGATTAGAAGTAATAAAGTTGCATATCATATAGAATCAACAGCAGGTAAGCCTGCTGGAGCATTACTAGTGATATTACTTTCCTTTGCCAGCTAACATCCTAACTTGGTAATTGTGGCTGAAGCTTGAGCGGTGCTGTTCCAGGGTATGCTGGATCTAAGAGACAAGACATCTCTAGAGCAGAAGCAAGGAAACTGCACATTCAGAGCAACACATAGGGTTAGAGTTTTTAGTCAACATACACACACTCACACACACACAGACAATTTTAGACAAGTGTAAGCGAGAAGCAGAAACTCCCTAAGTAAGTGCAGTACTAGCTATTAACCCTTGAGAAATGGTAAACCAACAGAAAAAAGAGAGAAAAGGAACATGCTAGTGGTGGATGCGATAGGCAGTGCCAGCAGGGCGTCCCCTGCTTCAAGGTGCACTTTTCCTTTCTCACCCACCACAGATTCTCTCCTGCTTTTATTCTTCTCAGGGTCTGCAGAGTTTATCCATTTGTATACTGTATCCGCGTGGCCAGTGCATGATACAGAGCCCAAATGGAACTCCTGCTTGCAAAGTAGAATAAACTATAAAGGTAAATATCAGTTGCCTTAAAGCTGTCAGAATACTTTGTTCCTTCCCAAGATTGTTCTTCTGTCAGGGGCCTTTAGGTTCCTAATATGAGTGCTATTTAAAAGAATCAGCAAACTTAAGTATCCATTGGGCAATATTCAAGATTCTCTGTTAGAATCATATGTTGAATTGAAGTAAGATAGCGTGTGCTTTTGTCTCAAGTGATGCATAATCACATTTTTAAAATTCTGATTAGTGGATGAAAGAGGGAATCGTTCAATGGTGTAGGGTTATCCCTTTGCCTGGGATTCCTTTCCAGGTTTTGTCTTGACAAACTAAGAAAAGCTAATTGATAGGCTAATAACATCATAACCGTGTGTTCTTAATACATTAAAAGTACTATTTCCATAGACTCCAACTTTGCTAACATCAACTCTTGTCTAATTCACATTTGATCTACTATTGAAATAGAAGAAACACACAACAACCTCCTAACGACCCGCAAATACTGACACTAATTTATCTGATGACTCATTTCTACCAATCAAGCAAGAGAACTGCCGAGCCCTGTGTTACATTTAATGACCCATCTAAGCAATTAGCTGTAAAAAATGCAAGTGCGGACAGTCAGAAAGTTTTACAATCCCTAAAGAATGCAGATCCATTCATCACTGACATGATCAAAGCCTCTCTCCTTTATTTGCATAGCTGGCAGTTGTGCTGGGCTCCAGCAATTGTCAGGTAACCCCTGCTAAGGTAGGTCCTGGATCCCAAGGCACACCGAGTGAGCCCAGGACCAAAGCCTCCAATACATTTAAAGTGAGGGGTGATCTCAACCCTCGTTTCTCTCCATCTCCCCCACCCGCAGGTGTAGGCGGGGACAGCCAACCCCTGGGAGTAACCGAGGACGGCCGACCCCGCCCCTCTCGAGAAGCGGCAGGCGCTCCACTCCGCCCCAACTCCCCCACCCCCAGAGAGAGAGCAAGCATTCCAGACCGTTTAACTTCTCCCCCCTCCCCCGCTGGGGGTGTAAGGTTACACAAAGAAGGATATATGCAAGGATACGGGGGCGGTGCCGTTGGCGACGATGGCGACTCTTCCTTCTTCTTTTCCGGTATCGTCGTTTCGAGGGTGGTCGGTGTGTCCGACACCGTCTTGTCTTGCGGCAGGTTCCTAAAGGGGTTAGAACCTCCCGCCCGCAGCAACTCCCCACCGCCCGGATCCAAACCCAGCAACTCTCTGGCAAGGTTTTCGTCAGGCTTCTCTTCCCTTGCTGCCTGTAAAGCCCCCAGAATCAAACCCCAGATTTTTAACTCCGCTGCCCTTTGAGTCAGCATAGCTTTCTGGGAGAGTGCTGCTGTCAGCAAGGCCCACCGCCCGGGGTCATACACCTCGTAGAGGAAGTTTAAAAGTCCCTCCTTTTCCAGGAGGATAAGGACCGCGGCCACATCCTTCTTAGAAGGAGCACTCTTGCCGCAATAGTCCATACCGGCACGGCACCGATAACCCGATTCAGGAACGCCTAGCTGCCTACCGCAGTATCCACACCGCTCCCGACTTCCGTGGCCGCTGACGGACTCAGCGCTCAGGACGCCACGGGCACCGCTGCCCGACTGTTACCGTCGGCGCATTAATGCGGAGGTCGCCCTACCGGCCTTCCGTGGTCCCAGTTCCACGGGCTTGCAGGCACGTCGGGGTCACCATTTGTTGCCTTTATCCTTTTGTTGTCTTTCCCAACGTGTATCCTACGATTTACGGTCCCTCTAGAGTCTGTGCACAAGACCCGCCTGACCGGGCCAAATGACTGCATCCATACACCGATGCGGTGAGCAGCAAATGGCGTCTATTGTTAGCAACACACTCTTCTTACAACCTTCTTCATCACAGTACTACCAATCACCTATGCTACGGTTATCTCTACCCAATAGATCTGTGGCATGTCTTGTCTTCTCCATATTTGGCCTTACTTGTTCTTCTTCTCTTATCTTCAAGATAGTGTTACCATGGTTTCCCAGGAGTCAAGGGGCCCCTGAGGGTCCTGTTGCTGTCTGGTGACCGCCACAGCTTCTTTCCAAGTTTTTAGTTAACTACACCAATGGTAGACAGCAAAATGCAGTTCTTCATCATCTGAAATAAAAGATTCTGATAGTTTCTCAAGGGACAAACTTAATGCTATATTATTTCATCAGGAACATTGTAACTAAAATAGATTAATTTTAAAAGTACACCAAAGTGAATTTGAAATTATATAGATCAATAAGAATAAGATTTGTTTATTCCCATTCCCCTATGGGTGTTGCTTCATTTGCTATGTTGTTATCATAAATGGTTTATTGTTCATGTAAACAGAAAATGAAGGAATGAAAATATTATAACAGAGTAGGACACAAATTAAGGGTGAATGACACAATGTTTTATTGTCAAAGTGTGAGAGTTAGGGGTACACTTGTTTAGGACATTTTCAGAGCGCTTAGGTCAGGGCTTGTATGGCCCACAGACTTTTTAACAAGCTGCCAAACTGGTAGATTTCTGAGGTCTCATGGGGGACAATATTTGCTTTGCACTTTTGAGTGTGTAGATTTTCTCTCTCCCATTTAAAAAAAAATAATCCTGTAAGCCCATCCAGAGTATAACTCATTGCAAATAAAATGAGTGTCCATTCTTGACTTTTACAACTGCTGTGTTTGCTTGGTCTACAATTTTGCTGGTGAATGTCATTTCCTCAAATCCACTTAAATGTTACTGTTGAAAAATTCTCTGTAGAGGAATGTATAGAAGCATAGCACTTCTTTTGCAACAGATTTTTTATTTAATTTGACGGAGTAGAACATAGCATACATGTGGGTGACTCCACAAAGTATATTAAAAACCCCAAGTTTTCAGTCAAACATGAGATAAACAATTGTTAAACGTTATCAATGTTTGTGTGCAGCAATTACAATGAAATGTATATTTTCACAAGAACAGAAATTTATGAGAGCTACCGTAAAGAGATTTAGTAACATGACCTTTTAATAAGAGGTAGCCCCTACAATCACAATGAAAAGGAAAGGAGAATGTGACACAGCCTAGTCACAGCCTACAGTCATGAGATGATCACTCCATGAAATGCTGGAGAGGAGAAAAAAGACAACAAAGAGATGTTATTAAATATTTACTATCTGAACCTTGTAAATGACTCAGTCATGCAACAACTACCTATGGCCTGGATGTCTTGCTTTAGGAAGAGCTGGGTTCCTTGGAACTAAATCACAATCCTTTCTTGAAAGAAGGCAATGTTTAAGGGTCAAGGGACTAAGAGATGCACAGAACTGCATTTGTCTGGACTGTTGAAAGATTAATGAAAAACAACAAGGGAAGAAAAAGTGGTCAAATATACCACATGGTCAAAAAAAAGGCAAAGGCTGAAAAAGTCTCAACTGTGCACAAAGAGGAGATGGACAAAAGTACTTAGCAGAAAGTCATAACTGTTAAATTCATTGTGAATCTGATCACAGAGACACTTGTTCAACACTAATGTGGAAAAGCAAGATTAGACAACCATAAACATTCAGTAAACATCATTTTGTTTTAAATGTTATTTTAATTAGGATTGTCAAATGAGAGAAGTTTAATTAGCATCATTAGCATCTATAGTTGGATTATTTTTTTTTACACTAGAAATTTTCGCATACATATGGAAGTCCAGTCCTCAAGATGCCAAATATACATGTTCAGATAAACAGGCATACAGACAAACGAATAATGCATGTGAAGGATATAAGATGGTAACATATAGGCATCTTGGTACAGAGTACCAAGTACCAAAGCATCTGCTGTTCCCATATATCTCTTGCCAGATGCACAGGGGTTTCCAATAGTTGTGCCCAGATTTTCAAAAGTAATGACATAGTACATCAAGATCTGTTTGTGGACATAACTAAGAATGTTGCATAGCTCTTTAAACATTTACCAATTACATGAATGTACATAACCTAGGGAGTTTTTCAAGCATATCTGCCAAACCAGTATGTCAGTTGCACAGTCCGTAGAAAGGGGATTCGCACTCAATTACCTTGCCTTCTAGATTAAACTAGAAACTTTTTTTCTGGACACTGACCAGGAGTTTATGTCTGCAAAAGGAAAGATAACGCACACAAGCCTTCTAGCAGTAGCTAGTCTTCTTTGGACAGAGTAGGAACATACTCTTTTGATTGCACAAAATAAGTTATGAAAGGAACTTTGTCCAAATTTGCATGTTCTCCCAGTATTAAAATATAGATAATAAAGCTGGGGCTAAGTGTAAGACGGTGTGTCATCTAAGGTAGAGCTGTAAAGGACTACACTTAAATAAAATAAATCTTATCGTTATTTGAAAATATGACCTCTAATATCATTGAAATGTACGGAAAAGTTCTATTACATGCTGAGTGAATAAATTTATTTTATTTAAAGGGCCTACAAAATATTGTGTACAAAATATTTAGTACATTACAGTACTAAACTGTGATAGGATTAATTATGTATTACAGATTTTCTTCTTTTAAACAAGCAACACCACAGTCTTCATTAATGTAGAAAAAAAAATCAATGCCTGTTCTCAAAGCAGACTGTATGGCTGTCCTACGGCATTGCCTGATTGGAAGAAAAAGAGTTGAATGCAGAGCTCTGATTTTCCTCATCAGGTTTTCTGAAGGGTTTGGGAGCTTTTGATCATTATTTTCTTGGTCCCTCTGCAGTAGCTTATGCTTTCTACTCACAAATAAGGATTAATAGTGGAAATAATACAGAATAATAACATGGAATTCCAGATGAAAATTGACAGCAAATAAAACCTTTCTCCTGATCTTTTTTACATTGCTACATGAAGTGAACTTGCCACATGTGATTTGAAAAAAACACACAAACTTTGTCTAAGACTTGTTTGGTAGGTTTGGGGTTTATTTATTTATTCATTTTTGTCTTTCTTTGTGTGTGTGTTTGCTTTAAAAATACCTCTGAACTAACAGAGTACTAGTTTTAACTCTATTACAATGAAAGCAAAAATGTATATGTGAAGTGCATTTTTATGTTCAGCAAGCAAGAAATTAGATGAAGTTTAAATTTAAAAGATGTAACAAATGTGTTGATTTTACATTTTGCTAGCCACAATTTTCCTGCTCACTAAGCCATCTTCCATTTGATTAGTTTCAAGTAAATAGTTTCAAGTTAATTTATAGATCAGTATCTCATATTTCAGTTAGAAATATTGCACAGACAGTGCAATTTTGTGAAAAAGTAGCATAAGAATGCAGTCAGGCCCACTAAATACTTTCATCAAGTTTAGGATTTTGTATGTCTATATTTGTGCGTGCATCTGTCATTTGTTTGCATATTAAAGATTATCCAGACTGACAAGAAAAGACAGAAAAATTTTCAAGGGATCTATTCCAGCTATGAAGTGAAAGGGAAAATTAGTATTAATTTTCTGTTCCATAGACTGATTTTTTTCCAAATATGCCAAAATCTGCCCCTTAAACATGCAATTTAATATAATATTTTGTGGGTTATGGCACTTCAAATCCAGGTGTAACAGTTTTCAGATAGTTTCTTTCATCTTATTAGCAACACGATCTTCATTAATAGCTGCAGACTGTACCTTGCAATACTGTATATGGATTAGAGATGTACCAACATTGAAATATTCAGGGATTTAACAAGGTCATCTTGAAGAAGAGCATGGAATGCTCTTCTAAAACAATTACTTCATAGATTTTGAAATACTTCAACAGCTGGACTTTTAACACAAATAATTCTATTAGCTTTCTTCAGTCTTAATGCTCTTTAAACACCTTATCTTCAGAGTAAATTTATAGATTTGACTTCCTAGTTGAGGAATTCACTTGTCTGAAGTAAATGATAATTTTCCTTTTAGATTTCAGATCTTTTTATTTTTTTGTTTGTTATAACAGCATCTGAGCTAAATGTATTGAATCTGTCTCTGCTTTTCTTTGTGTGAAAGACAGAAACTGTTTTCTTTTATTAATTGTCTCAAAGCTTGCTTCGTGAGGCCTTTCTGGTGATAAGACTCTAAGTGAGAACTGCAGGTTATCTGGGTGGGTGTCACCGTGCCACCGTGCCTCTGCTTAGTGTTGTAAAGATAAGCAGAAGTGGGGCCAAGCCTGTCTTTTTCGGGGTTCGGCTTGGAGAAACTGATCACTGCAAAAGGCGATAATGCTTGTGCATGGCAATGAAGGCACCACTCCCTGCTGGCTTATCTGTTGGGCCAGGTATATCACACTGGCAGAGAAAAAAAGAAAAAACCTGAGAAATGGAGGATAAAAGGCCTTCACTAAACTAGCGACTTTGGAGAAGAACTCCCAAGGAAAAAATCTTTGACGGAGAACTCCCGAAGAGGAAACGGAGAATTCCCTGAGGGGGGGAAACTCTGAAGACGGACCCTGTGGCCTGCTTGCTGTCATCTCCCATCCCCCGCGGTGACCAGACCAGTACCCGAGACTACGAACCTCGCTGGATCCACGGTGGTGATTATATCTCTCTCGCTTTCTATCAAGACTCCTTGCTTTTTATCCCTTTTCTATCGCTCACCTTCCCTTCCCCATATCCCTAAGCAACTAGTAATTGTAATAAACTGGTTGGGCTAACATTTGACCCGTTGTGTCTTAATCTCGCCATCGGGTATACACATAATCAGAGAACCTCGTCTCCCTCCTTTATATTGGAGCGTGACACTTTGCTCCAAGAGAGTGAGAAATTAGAGAAAGTAGAATTTTAACATTATTTGTTTACCAGACTTGTGTGTGTGGTAGAGAAAAAATAATAAGGATTTGAGGAATGATAACCACTACCTTGATATAGTAAACCAGATCATGAAAATGTAAGAACCGTTGTTTTAGGTCAGACAGAATAATTTTGCTAGTATCTGATCTCAAAACACAGTTAACAGTGGGAGACTTAAAAAGTAAAATCTGTATGAAATTCTCCCACAAATATTGTGAGAGCGTTCTGTTACTTGTTATATTTCAGGGGAACATTTTAGTTCAAACTTGTCCAGGTTCCCCTTGGGTCCTTGTAATCTCTCAGTAGCCACTTCAGCTCTCAAAGGCTTCAAAAGCATAAACAGTTTGTTATTTACATCATTACTTACATCTAGTGTGAACGGAAAACACCTTCAGAACTCATTTACAAACAAAAGAGGCAAATATCCCTTAAGGCATATTATTGTGAAATAGCTGTGTAGTGAGTAAATTCAAAGAGCATGGTTTTCTCTGTGTGATGTTAGCAATCCTGTGGAAAACTAGTTTTTTTTTACAGAATTGTAGGGTCTGGAAGGGACCTCTAGAGACAATCTAGACCAAACCTCCTGCCAAAGCAGCTCCCTAGACCAGGTTGCACAGGTAGGTCTCCAGGCAGGTCTTGATTATCTCCAGAGAGGAGATTCCACAACCTCTCTGAGCAGCCTGTTCCAGAGCTCCATCACCCTCACTGTGAAGAAGTACCCATGCATATTTGTGCAGAACATCATATGCTTCAGTTTGTGGCCATTTTCCTTCATCCTATCACCACACACTGCTGAGAAGAGTCCACCCTTGTCCCTTTGCCGCCCACTTCTTAGATTATTTACACATATGGATCATCAGATCCCCTCTGAGTCTTCTTTTTTCAAGGCTGAACAGACCCAGGTCTCTCAACCTTTCCTCGTAAGGGAGGTGCTCCATGTCATTTGTCATATTTGTAGCCCTCCACTGGACTCTTTCCAGGAGATCCCTGTCTTTTTTGTACTGGGGAGCCCAGAACTGGACACAACACTCCAAGTAAGGCCTCACCAGGGCAGATTAGAGAGGGAAGATCACCTCCCTTGACCTGCTGGCCATGCTCTTTTTAATGCTCCTCAGGATCCCATTGGCCTTCTTGGCCACCAGGGCACACTGCTGGCTCATGGCCAACCTGTCATCCGCCAGGACACCCAAGTTCCTCTCCTCAGAGCTCCTCTCCAGCAGCTCATCCCACAACCTGTACCAGTGCATGCAATTATTCCTCCCTAAGTGCAAGACTCTACACTTGCTCTTGTTCAACCTCACCTGGTTCCTCTCCACCCAACTCTCCAGCCTGTCCAGGTGTCATCAGCAAACTTGCTGAGTGTGGACTCTGTCCTCTCATCAAGGTCATTGATGAAAATGTTGAACAGGACCAGACCCAGCACCAACCCCTGAGGAACACCACTAAGTAGAGGCCTTCAACTGTACTCTGCGCCACTTATCACAACCCTCTGAGCTCTGCCAGTCAGCCAGTTCTCAACCCACATCACCACCCACTCATCTATTCCACGCTTCCTCAACTTAATATGAGGATGCTGTGGAAGACAATGCCAAATGTCTTGCTGAAATCAAGGTAGACTACATCCACTTCTCTCCCTCCATCCACCCAGCCAGTAATGATACCATAGAAAGCTACCAGGTTGGTCAAGCATGACCTTCCATGGTGAATCCATGCTGACTACTCCTGATAACTCTCTTCTCTTCCAATTGCTTGGAGATGGAATGCAGAACAAGCTGTTCCATCACCTTTCCGGGGATTGAGGTGAGGTTGACTGGCCTGTAGTTCCCCAGATCCTCCTTCTTGCCCTTTGTGTTAAGATTGGAGTGATGCTGGCTATCCTCCAGTCTTCAGGCATCTCTCCCATTCTCCAAGACTTCTCAAAGATGATAGAGTGCAGTTCAACAAACCTCTGCCAATTCCCTCAGTACACGTGGATGCATCCTATTGGGGCCCAGGGATTTGCATACATTGATGTTGCCTAGATAATCTCAGACCATATCCTTCCTCACCAAAGGGGAGTTTTTCATTCCCCAGAGCCACTCACCCCCCACAATCCAGGAGACCCAAGAAGGAGTTCCCACAGTGAAAATAGAATCAAAAAAGGTATTCAGTATCTACCTCTGCAGGAACTGTCTGGAGCACACATGCCTGGCCATGTTTCTATTCCCAACAATTATCTAGATAATTGAAGTCTCCCACAAGAGCCAGCACTTGAGATCACAAGGCTACTTCCAGCTGCTTTTTAAAGGCCTCATCAACTTCCTCCTCCTGATCAGGGGGCCTGTAATACTTCCTCACAATAGTTGGTCTTTATCTACACTTAAGTGCTATTTACTGCATTTCACCATGCTGATTGTGAGTGCCCAAGACTGGTGTGGTGTGCCTTGGGTATCAAGGAACCACATTTGAGAGAAGGGAAAGGAGACTACTGTGATTTCAGTTGCGTGAACATACAGTATGGACATAGTGTTTGCAACATGAATAGATGTCCTTATCTGTCTACAGCTCCAGGGACTGGTGATCACAGAAGTCACTGACCTTTAGATTTGAGAAAATTGCTTAGTAAACTATTATACAAAGGATGTATTAACAGGAAAAGAAAAAAAAAAAAACACCAGCACCACCAACCATTTGATTACCCTTTATCGTATTATATGTTGCTGAAGAGCTTTCAGATTTAGGCTATTTCATCTAAGATGTACTAAATTCATATAATAGCAAATAAAGATCAGTCCCAACCTAGTTTTCTCTATTGTACAGTTAAGTTTGTAGGACTGCTGCCATGGTCAGGTCACTGTTTTGAAGTAGAAGAGACTTCTGGCAAGGGAATAGAGAGGAACTCCAGCTGTATTCTCAGCAAGTCCAACACATATCGGTCATCTTGATGTCTACCTACTACGTGCCGTGATGCTTTTAAGTGCTACACAGCTCAATCTTGCAGAAAGACAGAAATCATGCTTTTTTTCATTGCTGCCTTTTCTTCCCTGCTGGCTCTCTGAACAAAAGTAATCTCAGGAATTATCAGTAAATGTGATATCTGTCAAGATATGTAACAAGATTTTTTTTTTAATTGTATGTAAATTGCCATGAGAAACAAGCAATACTTATACCACCGCATGCAACATTAGTGTATAGTAGTCAACTAATTTTGTGGAATTTGCAGTTCTATCTGTACTGTCCTGACATAGAGTGAATTATCACAAAACTCAATACTTGATGTAAATTCATATTTATAAAGCAACATCAGTGACAAAACTGTAAAAGGAACAGAAAATGACACAAAACCGTTTTACTTCCTGACAAAAATATAATGAGATCTGCAAATAGCTACAAAATATAATCAATTTTGTGACAAATTTAAGATTTTAATCTTACGGAAGGATCTTCTTAGAGCCATATATAAATACTATTAAAATGCTGTTGAAAGGAACAGATGCTACTTTTTTCTAGAGGGTTCTAGAGGGTGAAGTGTAGTGTTATTAATGGTAATAAAATCATCTGCAAATACTTTAAACACAAGTATTAACATATCTCAAGCTTGGCAAATGTCCTTCTTTGCAGGAAATTGGATTCCGGAAATAGTTTTTCCTTGTTACTATATGTAACAATGAACTTAACGAATTGAATGCTTGCTCAACTCAATTGAATGTTGAGGTAATGTCAAATTGATGAAAGGTCAGGAAACAGAAAACTAATAAGATTTTAAGGGCATTATACCTTTCTGAATCATCTTGAACATGCACAGCATGCAGTGAGCATCTTGCATTTGCACATTGAATAGAGACACATTTATACAATTTCACTGATGATATAAATAGTGGTTAATAAATGGTAATAATGAAAAGGGATAAAAATACATAAGTATTACCATAACATTCATATCCTTCATTATTTTGTGTCACTGTCCATTTCATAGGAGTAGTATACTCATTTTAATGGTGGACACCCTTTAAGGGATCTTGCAATTCTCAGCAAGTATTGTTTCATATTGTTGACATTAAGAAATAGAGATTAGTATAACCTCTGTCCAGCCTCCCTTTACTAAAGGTAGCTACATGCCATTTTTCCACCAGAATGTCACTCCTGATGTTCCAGAGGAAGAGGAGCAGAATTAGTCCCTGAGATGACATATCACAGTTCTTAGAGCAAAAATGTACATATAAATAAGCTTTCTATTTCTAAAAGATAAGAAAATCAGATTTAGTAATTACTTTTTTGTACGAGGCCATTTCTAACCTACCATTATCTTTTTTTAATAAGTATTTATCTGTGATTTTTTTTTTTTTTTTTTTTTTTGAAAAATTTATACCCAAAGGCAGCTAGATCTGTCTGTGTCCTGGTCCAAACTGTTCAAGTAAAGTTGTTAATAGGAAAAAAAACAGAAAAAGATACCTAACTTTAGCAGTAAACTTCTAAACATTCTGGACTGATTAATGAAGGATCTAAAATTGGAACTTTACTCTTCCTTTTCTGTCTAATTAACTGTTTTTTCCTAACTCTTAACAATTTTAACTAGCAGAGTTTGTCAGTTAAAACTCTTCCTCCCTGGTATCATTTGCTTCTCCCTGCTTTGCATTTAAAATATATAAACATTATTTCTAGGTAAACTCTTCAGTTTTTATCTTTTTGTTTTCAGTCTTCGCAGAAAATCAGTCAATCTGTGAGAAATCCAATTGATGAAAACAGGCAGAGCAATTTGTCTCCTGGGTCAATTTAGGCATATAATGAGTACGTTGTCTGTGTCTTCTTGGGATCTAAGGGTCTCAAAGGAGACAAGGAGAGTTCCCAAAGCCTTTCCTGTGAACAGAACAATGTAGACCAGAACAGCTGCCGAAACCCTGTACTGGGGTACTACAGACTTCTATGTTACTTTCATCTTCTATGTTTTCTTTGTTTCTTCCTAAACACTTTAAAGATGAGGTGCTTGAAATCACAGTGACCTTTTGTAAGAAACAAAAAAATGTAAAATAAACATGTATTGTGAACTATTTAATAACTGTATTAACTTTGACACTTCTAAATGTTAAGTACTCACTCTGGGGCATTTAGTGTTTTTCACTATGCTGAGTTTCTGAAGGGGAAAATGTACATATACTATACATATGTACCTAGATAGAGATCTGCACTAACGAAAATGCAGTGTGGTAAATTCATTGCTCACTTTGCTCTGAAGAGACTATACAAAGTACGACACAAAGATTGTCTGCAAAGTTTAGCAATGACTTCCAACTGGTTCCAAGAACATTATAGTTATCTTTGTATTTATTGCAGGTACAGCCTTAGAATTAGTCCTGGTAATGCTTACTCAGCAGAAAGGAATTCATTAAGTATTTGCATCTATCTACATAAGTGTACCAAAACGCAAGCATAACTTTTCTGACAGGAAACTAATTCATCACAATAGCATCAGTTACAAGAATGACACAGCAGACTCACCTGGGAATGTATTCATACATTTGCTCACTTTCTTACTGTAATTGTAATTAAATGTTACATCACTTCTCTGTCTTGTCCTCTCCTCCCACTCTTAAAGCCTTGCGTTCTCTAACACCGCTGTCCAGAGACTCTTGCACTCCTAGAATGCACATTTAGCACTTAATATGATGACTTTCACATCTCTGAAGTTATACATATTCATTGCACCTCAGTAATCTCCAACACTGGGAAACACGAATTGAAAATAAACCCTATTATATATTTGAATATGAAGTACATAAGAGCATAAACTAGATTTTGTCCTTACTGCAAATCAGAAAAAATCCTCTGATATTTAGCAAAAGTGCTCCTACCTATTTATGTGACATTCCTCAGGAAAAAAAAAAACAACAAAAAACAAAAAACACAAAAACAACCACCACCACCGGCAAACCCCGCTGATTAGTTTTTAACTTTCAAATATTAAGCACTTCAAATCTAATTCAAAAGTATTTAGTGAATGCCCCAGTTTATAATTTAGGAAATGAAATATCATAGGAAAAAGATTAATGAAACAAAGCAGCAAGAAGCAAGGCTGCAGTCATAATATCACTATTAAAGATGTATATTTGTGTTCAACGGACAGGATGAAATAACAAGAGGCTTGACCAAGAACAGTCATTGTAAAAACCTCTGTCTGAAGGTTCACGTGCTCCTGTTTGTAAGTGGCCAGCAACACTGCAGACATTCACATGAAAGCACAAATGAATAATTCCCCCCTTTCTTCTAGCATTCATCATCTTCACAGCCTAGGCTATTGTCACAGATGCTGGAAAAAAGGACAAACTTGGCCAATTTGTCCAAGGTTTAACTCCGAAAAGGTAGCAAATAAAGAATTGAGTAAAGAGAGACATATGAGCATTTTATTTACTAATGTTATTAAACCCTGATCAATCTTACTGACTTCAGCTGCTTCCCTTGACTTACTAGCAAGACCGTATATCATACCTTAATCCAGTGGCTTTATTAGTTAGTATAAACTCATTGATTTCTACCTTATTCAGTGAGCCAGCCATGCAAAGCTGCCATGTAGGATTCCTGGTCAGGTAGCCAAAGCAGCTTGAGATGATCAGCCTGCAAGTAAATCCCTCATGATATTTGGGCTTCCTTGGTAAGGACTTCTAACTGATTTACTGTCTGACATCACCAAGGACAGATATTTCTGCAAGAACAAATTGAATAGGTGATGAAAAATTTCAAGACACTGCTTATTTGACTCTATTCAAGGACATGTATTGGTTTCTCAATCTTAATATCTATAACTGAACATAAACTTTCTCCTATTCTGCATTAGTTTGAAGTAAATTTGGATTAGAATATGTGGAATATAGCCTTGGGCCTATTCTCAAAGTACAAGTTTTTGGCACTACTATAACTAGCTCTCAACATACTGAAAAGAATACTGTGAAATAATCTTACAAAAATTAAAACACTACTCTAATTAGTTGTTCCATTCATGTTACATGGGGCTAAATTATGTAGTTTGTATTAGAGGCAGTACTTAATGATGGATTGCTTTTATTTTTGTGCTCAATCGATTTCTCAAACCCTACTGGTCTGACAGTTTGTCATGGAGGAAATTACATGGAACCATTGTTTCCATGGATTTTGAATGTTGGTATTTTACATACTCTTTTTTTCAAAGGCATATCTGATTAAAATTAAATAAGACAAAGAATTGTGAAAACCAAAAATATACAAACTAACAAGAAAATAAAGCAACAGTAATAGTTAATATTTTACCTAATTATAATTCTCTGTGAACTGACCTCTGTGAGACTGAAGAAGTTAATCATCACCTGTGTGGGATAACATTTTTCAAACTTTCAGCAGATTCTGCATGGCAGCACCTGAATATTCCAAGGCAGTTTTATTTAAATACAAACTGTAGAAATGTCTCAACTTAATTATAACCTTGAATCAGGGCCAGTTCTAAATATAACTGATTGAAGTACAAAGCATAAGGTAGCAGTCTGGGAGTGGATGCCTAGAGTTCCTCTGCTGTTAGTGGCAGAGCTTGGGAAAGGCAGATTTGCTGCTGCTGGCACAAGAACCAATGTTCAGTAATTCCTTCAGAGGACAAGTATAGAAGAAGATGGTTTCTTCCTTAGTAGCAGCTTTCACCACCCCCAGTTTACCATATCCCACCAAACTATAATTTGGTAAATTGTTACCGTGGTTTTCCATTTCAACTCTGTTTTCTTGCCTCTTTGTACCCATCCATGTTGAAAAGAATAGCCCCTTATTCTGAAGGCAACAAAACCTAACAGAGCCTACCCTTTAATTATGTGTTTCTGAATAACAAACAGTTAAAGTGTCAACTGTATTAGAACAAAAATGAAGGCTCCAGACTTTAAGAAAAGTTGTCTGCACACTACTCTCCTTAGTACCAGCTACACAAGAAGCTGAAGTTGTCAGGAGACGGCTGGATGGGTGTCACTTCAGGAAGAAGGGCGGGGGATAAAACCTGTGAAATTAGCACATTACCTTAAATGTTTCTACTAATGCGACTTGCAGTGCAATAGTTTACACTCTTGACAGTTATCTCTGTTTCCATTTCCACTGCCTTAGGATGCAAATACCAGCTGAAGTGCATCAGCCTAAGATGAGGCATTTCTGATTTAGGTGAAACACAGAAGAGGAATTTGCATTTGATCAGGGCGTGTGATGAGTAATTTAATGCTGAAAGTCAACGTTAATGATTAGAAGGAGGAGAAAAGCAAAATAATTAAGTGTTGTGGTTTCTATTTTTTCTTCTTCCAGATTTTCAAGTACTACTCCTGCTCTCCTTTTATTTATCAACAGTTGTCCACCAATAGAATTCCAGTTATGAGACAATTTTGACCTAATTTGCAAGAGGAGGAGAGTCAGCAGGCAAAACTGATTACAGAGTTGTCTGAGCTTTCTCCCACTACTTTCTGAATAATTCAGCTTGGACACTTACAGAAACAGGAATTCTGGATTTAATTTACCACAGTAATACTTCCAAATAACCTATATTTTTAGGTACTCTTGTATATGATAAGTTCAGTAGTAACCATTAGAAGAGACTAAACAGTTTTCTTCTAATATTAAAATATTACACGCAATTCAGTCAGTTACAATAATTATTTTATGCTGAACATATAAGTTTTATTTCCCAGACATTATGTAGACAATCTCAGCTCCAAAACTAAAAGCCCATTGTCCTGATAAAATGAACAGTATTTAAAATTCCTTTCAAAGACACAAGTTTTGACAGAAAATTAATGTGATGTCAGGGAAATAGCTGCACATTTTTCCTTTCTTTGGAAATAGTGGCATTGTTTTACCACTATTTCATCTAACTTTCAATTTTCACTCATATCTTTGTAAAAAATATCTCAAAGAAATAATAGGAACATAAAAAGTAAATGAAAAAATGAAATTCCCCCAGTACCAGCTCACTGTTGATCCTCTATATGAGTTCGATCTGAACACTTTCTGCTGAGAATAAAGCAAAACTCCAAGCAACGAGTTCAGTAATTTTGCCTAAAGCAATCAGATAAACAGAATGCCAAAAGCAACGTGAATATACTACAAAGATAATAGGTAGAAGAAGTTAGTCACTCAGTGCTGGAACCAGGGACTTGGTCAGTAGCTTTTCAATTTTTTGCATATTTCTACAGTTCTTGAAATTTCAGAGATGATACTAAATACCAATATATATATTTTTTTCTGTTATTTTTCAATCCAGACAGGAGCAGCTGTTGTCATTAAATTTTCTGTGAAAAGTCACAAATATATCTCCAAATACAACACAAGTTGAATAAGCGTCAAGAATTTGAAGCAGAATGTAACATTCTTTTTTGCCGATACACTTCAAAGGGCTGTAAATGAAAGATGTATCTATTTATGTAGACTGCCTGTGAATGCATATAATATATCTGCATTTAAAAATATAATGGGAATTATCAGAAAGCCAATTTCTATTTTTAGCAGTGCTCTTAATGTATTTCTGGAATAAGAGAGAGAATAGTGATCATAATTCAATAGCGTAAAACAACAGTAGGTGAAGAAAATAACAAAATATCCAAAATGCTTTATTGTTCAGTAATGAGGAGTTGTCATTTCAAACAAACAGTTAAGTATGCCTAACTGAAAGAAGGCATAAGTTGAGATCTCCTTTCTTAAAATCAAAACCAGGAACATACATGTCACCAACTGATGCAAGTGGCAACAAATGCATAAGAACTCTGTCAGTCTCCCCTACCTTGCCATGCTCAGGATCCAGTATTTACATATGCATCCAGGTAGGGTCAATGAGGGTAGAAATATCTACAAGCACTTACATCTCATTCATTGACTCCTTGTCATTTTTTCTTTGGAGATTTCTTTGAGATAGCATCACATTACTGTCTTATACCAAAGACAATGAGTCCTGAATCTGTCAGTTTCTGTCTGATACCACTAGGTAGCTATGAATATATAGAAATGCTTTCAGATGCACCAAAATGCTCTGAAAAAAAGTAGAACTTAACTTCTCAGTCAGTTCTACCAATTGTCTGTCAGGACTCTGTAGGAAGGACTTTTTCACCAAATAGATCTAAATGTTCCAGAAGTGGATCCCTTACCCATATTCTATCAAGATTAGTAGGATTTATTCTCTCATTCTGAAATTTCTAATGGCTTATGAAATAATTGTCTTCAGTAAGTGAAGATGCCACTGGTGAGCTGTGAACGCCTGTACTAAATGGTAGAGATAGTGAGATACAACCAGTTATGAAAGTGAGGACATTACCTGCCATTTGATGGTCTGTTGATGCATTCCATGGTGACAATGCAGAAATCATCCCTTCATCATATATCTCCCACAGTGGAATTCTATGAATAAATAAAATCCAGTGGTATTTTGAAATTGAGACACTGTATTTCATACTGCTTCAGCATAAAATTTTTGGTAATAACCAGCATTGTTATTTAATGAGAAATAGCTTTTTAATGATCTAAAGCTATATGCTTATGTAGCGTTCTTTAAAGTTTATGATTATTGTTTTAGGCTATTATACAATTCATTAATTAGACTGATTCCTCGTACTTGTTGAAAGCAAAAATGTAATATATTTTATCATCTGTAAATAGATATTATTTGTTCTAGAAAGCATCTGAAGCCACTTTGTGTAATGAAGAGGAAATTAAATCTGAGTAAATTCTGACTGATTGCTGGATATACCAGGTTATATTTGGTAATGACAGAATTGTAGTTGTTGGAAGGGACCTCTAGAGATCATCTAGGTCAACCCCCTCTCTCCACCATTCATTAAAAATGAGATGTGTGGTAATCAATTTGTCCTTTGGAAGAAAGATCACTAGCAGAAGTCCATTAAGTCATCAACAATCTGTTAGGAGAGAAGTGCTGGGAACTAACCTGAGCAGACATGAGAACAGCTGTGGGTCATGAAAAGTGGATGGCACACACAAGCAGTCTTTAGCACAGACAAAAGCACAGGGTTCCTGTATTTGTAATCGGATAGAATGTGTAATCCTGGTGTACATTCTGTCAAAATAAAACAGTAACAGCACAAGGTGCTTGGCACAAGTATGGGATGAAAGCACAATTAAAGGAGGGTACACCAGAAAAGTGAACACATTTTTAATCTGAGAAATTTAAACATGCTGCTGCAAAACCACCAAATAGTTATTTGAGCAGGATGTTTTGTAGTCTATTGACTGATTTACCAGTGCTTTTTGGACTGACTGAATAAATCATCTCAATGTTATCTCAATCTTTTACTGCTTTTCTCCTTTGTTGCATAATTAAACTTTTCCGATACTTCTATTTTTATGCTCTTTATCATGAATGGACATCGCACAATTTCCTGATCTCACCTCTGCCATCTTCTGCATTACTGAAACAATAAAGAAGTCATGGAAGGCAAAGGTAAGTTCTGAGAGCTGTCAAAGGGAGATCATTGCCACAGGAACTACTCCTTGCACTCTAAAGGTTCGGTGTGTTTCATTTCATTTCTAACTGCCTGATAAAATATGGAATTCCTCTCCTAAAAAGCAAAAAACTTCAAGCAATGGAAAATTTGCAAAGAGGCAAACCACCTACAAATCTTCCCCTCCTTTTCATTAGCGACAGAACCATCTAATCCCAAGAGGTAGTGATACTGGTGATGTGAGATGTTTCCATTTTAACTGCACTGCCTTGGTTTCCCCAGTAATATAAGTGTGCCATTAGGCAGTTTTTCCTCGGGTTTAATTTGGAAGCTGTGCTCTATTTTTAACTCTAGTCTCAGAAATACGGGCAAACAATCCTGTTATTTCCAAATTATTCCAGAACCCACCACACTACAGTTGTAGCATACAGTTCCTTTAAAAACCTGATTGTTTTGTAATAACTTATTTATCACAAGCTTAGAATACCTCAAAGGAAATGTCAGACAGAAGAATACTTATTGCAGTCAAGGAAGACAAATGATAAACAAAAGCCATGTTTAAAATACAATAGAAATGACTTTACTAGTGTGAGCTGGATGGATACTTTGAAGTCTATAAAACGTTCTCTTTCTCAAATGTGAAAATAATCAACCTCCTACAGACTTGTACTGCTGCTAAAAGAAAGAGGAGTGTCATACAGAAGAGAAAGTACTGAACAGCATATATGCAGACAAAAATTAAATAAGGAGAAAATGATTTTTTACTGTGTTGCATATTCAGTATTGTTAAGTGGAATTAATTTAATCTGAGTAGTCTACAACCCACTGCTAAATGCTAAAAGGTGAGGTATCTTTAATACATGGAAAGTAATCCAATATTAATACGTTTTCTGTTGTTATGCAACATTTTGAAATTGTTGAATCAAATGATTTTAATTAATTTAGAATTCTTTCATTAAAAAGGACATATTTTAATCTTCCTGCAATAAGAACAGCACATTGGACATACACACAACTCCTCATATTGAAATACTTATCTATGTTTTTAAGACCTTGTTTCTATGTTTTGGATTTTTTATTTTGCCAATAAAAATAATGGGAAAGAGTAGTAAACCAAAGTCATATAATAATGGAGTGTCTTCCTTAGTCTTGTTGAATAATAAAAAAAAATCAATATATATATATACACACATACATCTGTATAAATTTTTATAAAATGCACAAAACAAATGGGAGTAGCTTGAGCCTTGATTTTGTTGAGCTCCTGAAATGACAGCCTATGATTAGAATTAGTATCAGGCAATTAAGTGCTAATGGCTTTTCCATGCTTCTCAACTGCTCAAAGTGATCAGGGAGTTTAGACTCTAAATTGGAGGAGGAAAGTACTCTTCTCAGTTTGTAACTCAGCTGTTGCATCTTAACTGCTTTGAGCACTTTAAAGCAAGATATATGCTCTTTATTATGTCTGAAATGGAAGAGTTAACTGTTTGTCAGCCTGGATAACTGGAAATTAAGGACTATGGGTTGAGTATTTCTTTACTAGTTAGGTTACATGAGCCAAGAAAACAACTAAAGGTTTTCTACATATATTTTCTGCAAGTACCTTTTCCACTCTATCACCATGTAATGCTGGCTTTAAAAGGAAAGAGAATTTGAGCTTCATCACTGAAGGAAAATATAAATAGATACATACTAATTTTTAAAAACAGGATTTTGATTATTTTTACATTTGGTAGGATCATAAAATGATCTAGGTTGAAAGGGGCCTTTAAGATCATCTAGTTCCAATCCCTCTTCTATTGACATTCATTCTTTCAGTCTATAGAACCTTTAGAGAGCCTGTTAGTTTACATTTTGTGCATCTCAAAAAAAGACTCCTTTTGATTAGAGAAAGACAATGCTCCTATTGCTCACTGTTGTTGATATTCCAGTTTATCAACTTTTAAGGTAAGGTTTTCTCAAAATAATAAGTTGAGAACTGAATTTTTTAAACTTCCATCCACTGCTGAATTTAATGTGCTTTCTAATTAAGTAGAAATGAAACATTTCTCCAGAAATATCAAAACCAGCAGTGGAAATAATTGTTATAAAACACAAAATGGTGTAAATACCTGTTTTAGACACATCACACCATGATAAGATCAGACATAATAGCAGGATATTAGATGAGACTCATTACAAGAAAGTTAATAACCTTCCTACTCCATAAGCCTTTGTTCTAACATGTGCAATCAGTATATTTGATTGAAACTTGCCTGGATATTCATTTATTATGAAGTGGTATTATTTTCAAAATAAACATGTATTGTTGTGTTAAACCTTAAAATGTCACAAAATAAGAAATAATTCTTCCTTCTAGTTCCTTTGAGCTTTTTCACATTAATAGATAAAACACTATACCTATCTGCGTACACTGGGATAATCAAAGAGAGTCAGAAGTTGGCCCTTTGAAGTGGGCCCTCCATGCCCACTCATCCTTTTTAGAGAAGGACCTTTCTGATATTTGTGGTAAGAGTGGGTTAACGTACTAAAGAACGGTTCAGGACAAGAGAAGAAAGATTAATGAATGCAAGACTGACGGAGGTCCCATGTGGATAGGGAGGACAAGACTAATGAAGGTTGAGCAAAAACAATACGATAGCCAAATGGTGGCTGAGCAAAGACACTAAACTATGGAACCATGGCTTACTAGGAACCAGATAGAATCAGATTACTTCCTCAAACTGGAGTGGGGTGAAAAGTACACAGTGAGGAAGACACACACCCTTCATCTTCAAGACCCCAGCCCATGACCACCAGGAAACTTTGAAATACTTTAGCTTGAGCGTGCACATGGTGGTACCTACAGAAATGATTTATTGTACCTAATTGCAATACTTCTTCCCACTCTCAGGACTGTAATGGACATGCATGCTTTGTACTTTCAAATATGTAACTATCTTTACCTCAGCTTTGTGCAAGTCAGGCCTACCCCTCTTGCAGCCTGCGTGTGTGCGCAGCACTGAATAAACATACCTGCTCTATAACCAAACTCTGGATTATAGAGTTTGATTCTGCAAATCAGTTAATTTTGTCATTACTCCTTCAATGCCAAAATGTACTAATAGACAGCTTATTTACACTGACTCTCCGGAAACCCTCTTCAATAAAGTGACGTGTTTCCAAGGGAGGGATTGTATCTGTTCCAGCAGGAAGACTGCTCAAAGAGCCTCATTTTTCATTCGTTTTTAGTCCCGACAGAAGATCATCCCCTTGCTTTTACAAAGAAATGTAGTTCAAATGAGATGTGATCCATCTGATCTTAAATGTCTGAAAGCTAGTTATTTTTCTCAGGGCTAATTAGTAAGCCATGCTGATTAGTATACATAACAGAGAAAATTGTTATATACAATAATCAAGAGATGAAAGGTTAAACATCATTTAAAGAAATCTGACAAAATTGAATGGGATGGATTTTCTTCTATGGGCCTCAATATTTTAACTGACAATATAGAATCCTAACTGATGGTCCTGACTTTGAAATACTTCTGACTATACTGTTAAGTTAGATAACTAAGAGCATTTTAAAATAAATTTAATAAATAAATAAATTAATTAAAAAAAAATGAGGGAACTAAAATCGGAATAGGGAAAGAAATAAATATGAGGGAAAATAGATTGAAAAAAAAGCTTTCCAGTAGAAATCAGGCCAAACCTATTTTGTTTCTACTGCACTGAACACGTATTTAAAACCTCGCAATTACACTAAACAGTTCATTTAATTCAGATATTGACTGAATAAATCACAAAAAGTACTGATTGTAATAACACCATACTGAGATGGAAAGTACCATGATAACAGAGGGGTGGCAAAATCCTTGGCCACAGCAAACGAGGATGAGCCCAAATACAGCAGCTGTGGACAGAGACATGAAGGAAAAGAGCTGCTTACCTTCAGAAGGCCTCAGGTACACAGGGATTTCCAGCAAAATACCCTTGTCTTCACTGCCAATCCTTAGAAGTCTGGGAAGGAGTGGATCCTGGCTTCACCCCTTCTGGTCACTCAGATGCATTGCACACACCTGAGCTTCCCCTACCTTGGTCCTGCCTTCCCACCAGGTACTCTATCACTGGCTTAGCCTGTGACTTAGCATTTCTGCTACAACTGCTGAGGTCAAAATTTTTTTTAAAAGATCAGATTTTTTAGGCTAACAAGGATGAGGTAGCTCCTACAATATTCTGTACACCCTTGAAATTCTTAATTGTGTAACAAAGGATGAACTTTGGCACCTCTGGAATCAGAAAATTCCTGGAGACAGCACGTTAACTTAATGAATCTTTCAGTGTCATTACATAATTTACCTAGGGGGGGGAAAGAAGAAAAGTAATAATAACTTCTTAAATTATTTTTTAGCTATAGTTTCTTTCAATTGCCCCTTCATTCTCCTCAGTAAGCACTTTCAAGTTTATGTTGCGGTTTGTTATCCTGCATCTCCGTACATGAGGATTGGAATAGAAATGCATAATGCCTGTGTTTTTGTTCATATTTGAAGAAGTCTGTGTGTGTCATTCAGTTTTTAGGACCCACAGCTTCTCTTGCGTCAGCTCAGATTAGTTCCCATCACTGAACTGCTCTGCTAACAGATTGGTGATGACCTAATGGACTTCTGCTAGTGATCCTTCTTCCAAAGGACAAATTGATTTCTGTACAGAGCTACATTTCTAGCAAGAAGAAAAATACATTACCCAAATTCATTTGTTTTTAATAAGACAAGAATATGAGTTGACCTGTTTCTGATTTATTTTCCTCTTATTCATTTAAAGTCTTACACATTGTATCCACCAGCAGGAAGCACAAAAATTGGAACGTCTCATGCATTAATTTTAGGTTCTATCAACATACATTCTCTGCTACTTGATGTTATGTTCCCATATCTTTCCCTGATACTTATTTGTACTTTATGCAGTTGCATGCTTTGTATACCTGTTTATTTGTCAAACTGTTTCAAACATTAGTTGTAGAAAACATAATATTTCACATCTACGATACAAATCTATTTTGAATGCCTTCTATATTGCCAAAGAAGTACAAATATAATGAACCAAAGGAGCAGGAATAAATAAAACTCCAGGCTTTTCATTTTAGAGTTAATAATAATTCAGTGTTTGAAGGTGTAACTAAGAGGAACAGATAGTACTATTCTTTCAAACGTGTCAAAGTTCAAACGTGTCAAAACATAGGAAAGTACAATTGTTCTTACTTCATAAACAAGGAAACTGAGGTATGCACAGGGCATTGCCTTGCATTTTGTAGAGATGAGATCAACATGCTACTTTGAGTAGCCGAGAAACATTACTGTCTTCAGTAATCAGATGCGGTAAGTAACAAGGGAATTGAGCTCAAGGGTAAACTGTGCCTTTCAAAGCCAGACCATCATAAAGATCTGAGGTGAGAAGAGTCCCCAAAAAAGGATGATTAGGGACAACATAGACGTGTATTTCATCTGGGTTCTTGTGCAATCCAGAAACATGGTTTGCTCTCTCTGTTTGAACAGAATACTGGTCTGGATGAAGCCTTGGGCAGAATCAGTAAGGTCATTTTTCACAGATAAGAAGTTGCACTGTCCTGCATTGTAACTATAAAGTTCTAAGTAATTTATTACTAGCAATTATAATTAAATTCTATACATGTTGACAAATCACAATGTGTACTGAAATAAAATTATTCAAATGAAGCTACACAAACTAATATAACTAAGTTTCCACAACTGTGCACTTCAAAGATTGAATTGTTAAAACTGATTGCTGAGGTTTAATAAAAATACTGGAGATAAGAACATCTGTTTGATAATTATTCAAAAACGCATTGCTATAAATGAATTGTTTGTATTAGTTTATTAAACAAGTAAGGTTTGTTCAAGCATTTAATTGGCTTTAAAGGAGACAGCTACGAGCAAATTCATTAGATATTAGTTAATTACTAAACAAAGTAATTGGCACTTAACTATTTTGATTGATAACTTTGTTGGTCAGGTGAAATTCATTATTTCAGCAGGAAGTCTAACCCATATTTAATATATATATTTCACATACAGGCCTATGGCTGTATTTTAGAATACATCTGTTTCTGTAAGAGGGTGCAGTGGTCCATCATATGTGAACAGAAATTACAGGGGAAAGAGGAGATTTAACATCTGTAGTGACATGATGTTGTGCAAGACCAAGGGTGTGCATATCTAAAAGAGAATTTTACCACAGCCCATGTTCTGGGGACTGCAGCCCAGCAATGAGACAGCTGAGACAGAGGACATCTGAGCTGATTATTTGCCACCTTTACTTGCAAGCAAGAGTTTCCACTCTGTGACACTGAGAAATGCAGTTATTACTTCTCTTCCAGAACACCTTCCTGTTTAGTAGGAGTTGAACTTGACTGAAAAGAGAAAGTTTTCATCAAGAGAAATGGCAGATATCTCAGGATTTCCTTAGGCTAAAGACAAGGCAGCTCTTTCTTACTCAGCTTTGCCTTGGGTATTTCTCAGGCCATACACACTGACTATCTGTGGAAGTGAGCACTAACATGTTTGTGAGAGATTTTTAAAAGTAAGCTCTAGCTCAGGTTGCAGCCACCCCTATTCTGACTGTTATATGTTTTGTTTAATTTTCTTTTGTGGAATTGAGCCTATATAATTCATGAACGCTTCCTCTTTTCAGGAATTATTACAAAAAAAAAAAAAAAAAAAAAGTAATTTTCTTCAGAAGTGTCAGGTTCAAAAATGAAAAAATATATATTGTTTAGGAATTGTACCTGACTGTGCAGACACTGAAAATATTTTTATATGAAAAAAGAGCTCTTCCTAATCTTGTCTGAGTTTGTTCTTGCATGTAAAGAAATAAAATCATTTGTTCATTAGGCTGTCCATTTTACTGCAGGGTTCACACTGAAAAAATGTATAAATTGCAGTGTCGTCTATTAATATTGATATAATTAATAGAAATATTTGTAGCTCAGAACACATTTGAACCATTCTGACTCTGACACTGGTATCATTTCTAGAACTATATCCCCAGTAAGGTGGCTTGGACCCATTCTCTTCCTGATTTTTATGTATCAAATAACATTTCAAAACAGAACAGAAACTAAAATATTACTGGGAGATTACTAGAGCTCTTTTGTGATTACAGTCATTTGGCTTAGCGCCATCTAACACCACCTGAGGTGTAGAATAATTGCCCAAAGCTGCAATACCTGTCATGTTTTATTTGTTAAGGGTCTATCAACACTACCACTATGAATCTTAATTAACAATGATACAAAAGTGATAGCCACGTTAACATGTACAAACATATGTATGCATCTATATTTATGTATAAGGTGAGCATATGCATACATATTTGAGGTTTGTTTCTCTATGTAATATATTTTTGCTCCATAGTACTCAGAACAGATAGCACACCTAGTACTTTTAATAACAAAATTGTTAAATATGTATAGAGACAATAAGATTTACATATATGCATACATATATAAACATACTGTGTTAATTTCATAAGTACGTACATCTGTAATTGCGCATATATATAAGCAAACTATTTGGACATGTGTAGAAGTAAGAACTTCAGTAATGCAAGGACTGTTTAGTGATGTATGCTGTAAATTAACACTTTAAACGCTCATGAAACATGACTTTTCGCCACTTAAATTAATTTTAATAAAAACGCACACATTTGAACATTTAGAATTCCTGAACTAACAGCTAGTATTGTAATTAATTAATTTAGAAATAGTATATAAATTACTAGAAATATGATATCAAGAAATTATTCAACCACTGATATTTGAAGAAATGAAGCATATTTATATATCTGTACCTTTTCAGTGGCAGGTTCTTCTTAGTAACTGACTCACAGGAGAGAAATAACAGATAAACTTCAGACAAAATAAAGATGGCACACAGAATGGCATGGCATCATTGATAGAGAGCACAAGAAAGAAAGATTGTTTTTTAGTTTAAGAGAGATTGCAATTCTGAGGCTCAAAAAGCACTTAAACACCTTTCATGAACTAGGGAGCAAACTTTCCTACTTCACAACAGTTGATGTGAGGATACACTTATTAATATTAATGAATTTTTACTTGAAAACTGTGATGATGAGCATGCTTAGAGAATAAGGAGCATCGAATTAGCCAGATAATCTAGAGCACTGGATTCATTTTCTATTTTGTAGAAGTAAATGCAACATCTCCTTTGTGTCCACTGAGAATTGAATCGAGAAAAATCATTCGCCATAAAAAAGTCAGCCAATCTTAAATCCAAAAACTAAGTTAATTCATAGTAAAGATATATAAAAAAGACTTGCCAGGAAGTCTCTCTACATGATTCATATGTTAGCAGATAGACCTTGCACTCAGTGGGGGCTAGTTTGTATGTATAGTCTCATGATTGCCATTCCATTTAGACTATCTACATCATTTCAGCAAGATAAACAGTTTGTAAACCTCATTTGTCCAGACAGACCAGCCACAGTATTGGGTCACTGACATTCTCATAGACTAAAAACAAAATAAAACAGCTCTCTATGCTTCCTCCCACACAGCTTTGACAGCATTAATCAAAGCCTGCGCTACAGAGGTTTGGTTGCATGTACTTATCTCCGCCTAGAATCCAGACTTCAACAATGCTGCATCAAGTGAATTCAAGACACCCATCAGTGCAGTGAGGAATAGAAAAAGCATTGCGTTTCCATCTATCATTTAAAAGTGTACATTTATGTACTGCAATTTCAGATCAGTGTTTTGTATTGTAGGACTTTATCAGTAGGAACTTCTTTTCTTGGCAAACAGATTTTGTTCATGTTACCCTTTAAAGCCTATATTACTGAATGAAGAATGAATAATTGGATATAAATCTATTCTTTTAAACAAACCTCAATTGAGTTACAAGTTTGCTATATTTGTATGAATTTATCCTAGATGATCCCCCGATCCGAGTCAATTAAGTTGCTATGGTAGAACTGGTTTGATGTAAAACAAATTCAAATCATTGACTAAAAGATACAGAGAATTCTGCAGCCTGTTCTGTAAGCCGTTGGATATCCTAAATGTTTCATTTAGAGATAGCTGATCTATTTTTTAATACCTCTTATCCTTGACATAACACACACATTGCAGTAGACTAGGAAAGTAAGAACAGTTCTGTTTTTAACATAATAGATAGCTTGCCCTGATTGTGTCTCACCTCAAAAACTTTTCTTTTAATGACATGCCAGTCCCATAACATAACCAGAGGTTGCATATCCCAGTTGTAAGTTCAATGACTTCAACTACAGAGATTGACCTGGCCTGCTTGGATGGGTGCAGCACTCAGCTTTGCAAATGAAAAAGTGTGATCCTGAGTGTGCAACAGATGGCTGAAAAACAGATGAATTAGTGTCCTGGAAATTACGCTGACACTGACATATTTGGATTGATGGATTTGGGTATGTACTACATGTTAAAGAGATTCTTTTTCCCTCTCTTGGTTTCACAAGGAAGATCATTTCAGCAAGAAGCCCAATAGGAAGCTGCACATTCATGACTAAAGAGAAATATATATATATATAGAGAGAGAGAGTTGTATTGCTATTTATCATGATAATATATTTTATTTCTACTAAGAGGAACCACCAAAAACAAATTTTCATCTGTTGCTTCAATGCTTTTACACTTTACTGGGCAGGTTATTTGCGCTGCCTGAGGAAAGTCAAGCTGAAACATGACAGAAAACTGATCTCCCATTTATCTGACTGAACCATTGAAGTCTGCGACTACACTGAGGATTCTTGACACCAGCAATACTGAATATTTTCATGCTGTTTACAGCCTGAACTTTAACGGGCAGGATCAGAGTTAACAGCTATTAGTATGGGAAAAAGGAAAGAGCTGAATCAAAGAGCAGATGGTGGCTGATGAAAAAGCTACAGGTAATAAGAAGACATAGACAGAAAAAGACATTGTTTTCCAGGAAGCGCTATTACTCAAATTTACAAACATTATTCATACCAGCTAGTTATATTATTCAGATCTGGGAACAGCTGAAATTCCTTGACACTGCACACTTGGTTAAAAAAAATTTTAATCATGCAGGCTGTGACAAGCTCAATGAACAATTTTACATTTGTACCCTTTACTGTGGGGAAAGAAATGCCCCCAGCCAGCAAAATACCCCTCCCCAGTGCTAAGAAAAAACAAAACACTTTTCAGCTACTACACGCGATATTCACAAATGGCTTTGTGGGACTACGTAACTACTGTCAGTCCAAGTTTATGATAAACAGGTGTATGAGACAGTAGCAAATATTATCCAAAGACTTTTCTCAGTGTCAGGGCATAGCTTAAAACCTTAAAGCAGACTTACATCAGGTGGGGAGCTGACAAGTTTATACACGTATGTACACGTACATTTTCTGTCCTCCCTTTCCCCTTTGTAAAAGGCAAAGGGCCACCCAGGAACATGCACAGCTTATCCCCTGAAACACCTGCTGAGCCTGTGCTGCCTGGACAGCTGGGGTTTTATTTTTGAATCTTTAAAAGGCCTTTAAAATTACCACATGTACCAAATGAAGCTTTATATCACTGCTACTGTCCTTTTAATGGTGACTATTCAGTATGGTATTAAACAGGTTTATTTTGACCTTCTTACGTAATAGGACAAAATAATTCAGTAAAAAAGTATGTGACCAACAAAGGCCCACACTCTGTGTGGCACATTAAGGATACACTAAATAGCAATGGCTTCTAACTTACTGTGATTTTTGGGAGCCAAATTAACTTTAGCCTGGTTTAGAAAGGTTTAGAAAGTTCAGGTGGCAGCCATCTCCTCCATTAAATCTACCCACAATAGTGAAGTTACTCCAGCATTTTCACTTAGCTTTGTGTTACCACAGAGAACTGGGAGGTGATAGAGCAAATTTTGAGACATCACTCATGTATGGTTTTCCTGGCAAAGATTTCCTCTTGCTAGTACCCATCTCAGTGCTTCCTGAAAAGAAGAAATATCAGGCATCATGACTACCTCATTCAACTAGGATAGGATTTTATTTATTTATTTTTTTCTTCTCAACATGAGTAAGAGTTCCTGGCTCAACTACATGAATGAGTTGTTCTGTCTTACAGACAAATGAGTAGGTAGAATAGAACCAATACAATACAGCTTGCAAATAACTGTAGTAGCTTTTACTGAAAATGCAAAGTTGCAAAACATATAATTCTTTTCTCAGATACACTGCATTATAAATTAATCTTATAGTGCATAAATTCAGTATACTTTGTGTGTGTGTGTGTGTGTGTGTGTGTGTGTGTGTGTGTGTGTGTGTGTGTGTTGTAATTGAAGTATACATCTAGCAAATGGCAATCTTAAAAATGAATAAAAAGGTTATATGGCATCGTATGTGAAAGCATTTGGTCATGTATGGTACCACTCAGCTCTGAGTATATCACAGATAATTCAGAGAGTACCAGATAAGTGCTATTCAGACAAGAAGGTGGATGGAGTCTGCATTTTTGTATCAACTCTATACTGACAAATGTATCAGTTCCTCTGTATTATAGTGCATCTTAAGTAAAGGCCATAGGCATCAAAACATTTCTTCAAGCAGAAGTGATCTCCATATTCAAAACAAGTGCCTCCATGTCTCAGTTTAGGGCTGTCAACCAGATTCTATAATCTTGACACACTTAAACTAATTTTTCAGTTATAATTCTTCAAATGCTGGAGTGACAGTCTCTGTCATCCTTAGCCACTTTGAGTAATGCACTATATCTAGAGTGGATCAACTCAGACAACACACACTCAGAGGGTGAACTCTTCATTGTAAGTATTTCAGCAGCTAGCCCTAAGTGAGCAACAAATATCCCACTTTAACGTTTCTCCACACTTCTTCCAGTTCACTAAAACTTTCGTTTTTCTTTTTACAAAAAATGAAATACAGAAAAGGTTTTTTTCTGAAGTATGTCAGTTTCATTGAAGGTTTTTTTGTTTGTTTGTTTGTTTGTTTGTTTGTTTTGCCTAGACCAGCACAGGCTGGAAATATTTTGAAGTAATACACAATGAATGTGTAAAGCAGAGAATATGAATAAAGAAATACAAATGGTTATGAATATAAAAGTCTGAAAGGCAAAGAATGATTTTCATTCACTGTGATCATCTAAGCACAAAGCTTGATTTAGTATGAATGGGTGTGAGTGAAGCAGTGCAAATGGAAGTCAATGTGCCTATCAACAAAAGATTAGGAATGTGCAAGGCAGAGTGTGACAGGGTATTTATAAGCATGTCAGATTACAGATTAGAACGAGAAAGGAATTTTAAGTTTTCTAATGAAAAAAAGCGAACATATTCTGCTTCCTCAGAATACAAAGCTCCATCTTACAAACAAGCTCAAGTCAGGAGTATGCAGAAAACATGAAGAATACATCTATACCTGTGCATTCCTCTGTCCAATCTATATTTGTTTCAAACACTGCCAATGTTAGGGAGATTTCTGTAAACCTCATATAATATTACCAATGACTGAATGCAAAAACTATCAATTATGAAATTATGTAATTATGAAGTATATTATATTATTAATTATGACCACGTGGATAAAAATAATTTTCATTTATTTAATTTAAGAACAGTAAAAATATAGCAGACTAAACAGGCACATTAAGGAAAGGTGTAGTTGAAGGTGGATTTCTACTCTATTGAGGAGTTTAATCTCAGTTACCAACATTAAGTAAAAATTTCACCATTCCTGTTCTTACCTGGGCAGAATGAAACATCTTAAGTGCACAGATCATTAGGAAAGTGCTTCCCTATAAAAATGGAATTATTTGGGGTTGTCTCCAACAAAGAAACCTAACCTCTTATCACACTAAGGGGACCCTCATATGGAAGAACCATGCAGACCTTCTTGAAATTTTGTGTAGAATATTTATCAAATTTAAGGAGTGGTCTTCTGGCCCTCAGAGAAAAACAATTATTTTTTAAATGTAACTCAGTATTCAATATTTATGATCTTATACATGCATTCTTTTTCATACAAGTGGAATTCTTTGTACTTCTGGGGATAGATTACGCAGGTTCTTCTTTTCACTCCTGGGTTTTTGCAAATAAGCAAAAGGTTAAACCATGGAGAATTAGTAAGGTATGTTATCAACACTGGAAGCAGGAAATCTTCAGTCTGAGAAATATTCCTAATAAATTCACTATTTTACAATTCCAGGCACACTTTATGACAGTTCATTTATTTTTAGTCATTACCTAACTATATAACAAGGAGTATACCTAAAGAGGGAAAAAGTTGTACTGCTATATTCACAGCTATATGTCTAACTTTATGCATACAGTTGAACAGGATATACATATAGTTACTAGATGATAACCTCACAATCAATATGTGGCATTTTGAAGTGTTCATCTGATTGTGGTACACTTTTTGTTTCCATCTGTAAACTCAGTAAAATAACACTCAGTTTTTCCTTCTGTCTTTCGTATTGTAAGTACCTGAAACTTTAGACAGAAATTTATCTCTATTACACCCTCTACTGGAAGGAAAAACTGATTTTAACGGAAACATGATATATTTTAATCACACATTGATTATTATGAATTACAGGAGTTTCAACTCATGTTTGGAAGGCATGTAAAAAAGAGGGGTTTGCCATTCTTTCCTCTAATAACATGGTTATGTAATGTTCCTATGTAATGCTTATCTGAAGAACAGCCTGTCTGATTCACAAAGACAGAAAACCTTGAAAACTAAATTAAGATTTAGATTTTTTTAACTTGTGGTCAATTTGGAATACGATGCCAGCTGAATTTCTATTTGATATTCACATTACATTCAGGGTGCAAAGAAATAGAAGTCACAACATCAATAACACAAAGCTAATGTATATGTCAACTTCAATCTCATACCTGTGCTGCTGGAATTCTTGGTTCAATAAAAATCTCTCTGTGCGTAACCATGATATGAGCCTTAATACCAGTGCTAACTTTTCACAGAATATCTGAAGACTGGTTGCTCATTTATCTAAATCATCTAGATGTCCACTGTACTATGAATTGAGATTAAGTCATCTGAGGCAAGATGTTGCTCTACAGCTGTCGTTACTCATTGTAAGATATATTTCCATTGTTTGTGTCTCAGATCCCCAAACTGACATGAAGATCTGCTAGACATGGAAGAGGAGTTTCACCCACGGCTTTGGCCTATATACTTTTTTTCTGTGATCTTTAAAACTTGCACATGGCTATGTTTCCAGTACTAAAGAACATTTCAAGAAGAAATACAAGCTGGTAGCATAGTACCTACTGTGTGATAGTAGCACAACTGTAAGTATTAATGATTTTAATTTTGCTCCTTTCCACAGATGTAGAAATGCTGTTTTCTCATTTATCTGTTTTATAACATGTATATATAACATGTATATAACATGTTTATAACTCAAAGAGCAGATAGATCAATGAAAAATTTTCCACAGTGTATATTTTAGCAGTTTCGGAGATAAATAGATGGTGGTGGATCACAAGTTTATTGCCATCTCTGTCCATCTCTGTCCATGTAACTATACAGAGAACTATAGAAAATAATTTTTCATTTCTTTTTGAATATTAAGTTTGGTAATGAGCTAATGCTGAAATTGGATTAACAGCTGAAAATAAACTCTCTGTTTCCTAGGTCTGCAGTTATTCCCTCTTCCCAGTAGGTACAGACAATAGAGGCCACTGTGTCTTCTCTTTTACAATGAGTACTCTGATGTACCAAAAAGAAAACAATTAGATGGAAATGCTCAGTATACTTTCCTCTTCAAATTATTTGACACTCTATTTTATTAATCTCTAGGGGTGCATAGTGTTTTTTAACAAAAAATTAGGTATGACAAATAAATAGATTCTTTAACAAAGCTGAGCATTTTAATAGTGCGTGTCAATCATAATGAGATTATTTAACTTTGACAAATAATTTTCCTTCAAAAACATTTGTCTTGCTGAGGTTCACTTAGAAAAATTGAGAAAGGCTTTCAACAGAAAATAGGATATGAATTCAAATATGATCTAAATAGGCTCCTTCATTTTCAGACATGATATTCTTATTCTTAGGTACCTCAAATTGAAAAGGACAAAAAGTAAAATTCAGGTAGTGCCGTGGATTCAGGGTCTGAGTAGATTGCTCTCAGGCGGGGAAACAGGACAGGACTCAATGTGAGTGATCAAGCTTCCACTTTGTTGTTAGTAACACACGGGTTATATAATTTTCTCTATAGTTTCCCTCTAGCGAGCGTGCCGGCTTATCATTGGTTGCCAGTGAGTCGAAAGTGATAGTTGCTAAGCATGTTGCCACAACGCTGGTAGTTACTAAGCATAGTATACACACAGCGCTAAGAATCGCTAGGCAAGGTATCGACGATGCTAATAACTGCTAGACAATTGCTAGGCAATGTATACAACAAACACTTAGTAGTTTCCAGGTATAGGGGGCAACAATACAACCACGTTACTCTTGAGTGGTCATCCAGCCATTCCTATTGTTCAGGTAAGTTTCGCCTTGGGCTAGGTTTTGCCTTAAGTTGTTTAGTACTTAGCCCAAGGATACTGTGACTTTCTACCAGTATCAGATATCTTTTCCAGAACTATGCAGTCTGTTACTGCCACATAGGCTATGCTCGTACATATCACCATGTCCCCCCTGGTCCTGCAGCCATTCCTCAAAAAGGTAGGTGCTGTAGCTTTAAAATTAATATTCTCCCAGCTTGGACACATTTGCTGGCTTCGAGATAGAGTTCTTACTTTCAAGGCTAGGAGGCTGAGAAGCAAGGAATATCTCTTAGAGTGGTCTCAGGCAGACAGAGGGTATTTGCAGTGGGTAACTACAGGAAATATGACAATAAAATAATTTTAATTGGATTCCTCTTTCTGATAACAACTATGATTTTCATGATTCCTAGAAATATTCATTTTTTAACTGTCTGCAAATGATTCTGATACAATTAAGAGGTCTTTAACTGAAACTGTCTGTATCTCAGAAAAAAATACATGTAAAGTGCCAAAAGTGCAATCTTAAGAATGGGTCATACACTTTCTGTAATCATTTTTGCAGTAAGATTTGCACAGTATATTTTTAGAATTAACTTGCTAGTTTCAAAGCTGTAAAATACGCTATAGTATGTGAGTGCATGTATCTGTGTGAAGACCAAACACTACCAAAAATAATAGGCTTGCTGTTTCTTAAGTTATGTAGGCATACTGTAATTTGTGTCCTTCTCTTTTGACACTGTAATACTTTCACAGCAATGTCACAAGCAGTTTAATTCTTACTCTCTTCTGTATTATTTAATTGCTATAATCAGTGCAAATACTTCCTCATTTACACGTGTTTCCCTCTGTGCAAGCATATGCATACAGATCTATGGAAAAATGCATTTCAAATCACCAGAGTGAAGTATCTAATAACAAATGACACAACTGAAGAGAAAAAAAAAGCCAGAATCTCTCCATGCCAACACAAACATAAACCAGAATGGAAAACAGTGCACAGCAACATTATGTTTTCTCCAGAACAAAATAAGTGAGGGACTTCCAGAGGTGTGAGAGGTTTTATTTTATTATTGTATTATTGGTTTCTCGATAGTGTTCAACAAGGTAATAGCTAAGACCATTCACAGCTGTAATGTTCCTTATTCCTTATCATTTCTGTTCAACTCTGACGTAAAAAATTTAGGCTCACTCTGTGGGTGGGGAGTTGCCTCAGTTCAGAAAGTATCTATCATACATTATCTTAATTAGATTACATGTTAATATGAAACATACTATTTTAATATGGGTATATTTTCATAAATATTTATTTCCATTACAATACAGGTTCTCTCTGAAAATCTGTTCAGAAAATAATAATGGAGTTCTATTACCACCAATTCACTTTTCTGCATATCTCTGTGTCACAAATGGGAAGAAATATAACTTGTTTTGTGTCCCAGCACTCCAAAAATTCTGTTCTGTTTTTCTCCAAATCTGTAATTAGAAGTACACTGAATATAACATGGACAACTCTCAGCATAAATATAAAATAAAAAAGTCTTAAGCTACTTCTACTGGACATAAACATGTGTTATGGTCACATTCATAATTTTTGTTACTCATATCTTTCTTTTTGTGGATAGCTGTCTGTCTCTAATTTGCCCATTCTTTTTATACTAATGCTTTTTTTTTTTTTTTAATTTTATTTTTCAAATAGCAATTTTCAGATGTGTTGGGGTCATGAGTTTACCATTCAAAAATGCCTCACTAGTATTTGAGAACCATAGTCCAATTTTTTTTTTTTGGTCTTTTTTCATACTGAAACATAAAAGACATTTCAGTCAGTAAATGACTTAAATTCTATGGAAAGTAACAAGTATTTCAGTTTCTGAGCTTAGGATCACATTTTAATATGTACAGTAGCTCTAGATTTTAGACAAGCAAGTATGAAAAAGAACAATAATTTATTCCTACTTTACAGACTTTATTTCATTCTTGCCATATTTACATTGAAAAAGAGTTTGTATTTTTTAAATAAGGTCTTCTTAAAAACACACTTCTTTGTATACACTTGTTTGCATATAAACACTTCTGTTCGCTTGCTAGTACATCCATATTTACGTGAATAGTTCTTACCTAAACCTTCATCCATACAAAATGCAGCTTGAACAAGCAAAGAAAGTCTGGTGCAAACATAGTTGTATAAAATTGCTGGATTTAATGATCATGTTTGTGAATACATTATTTCACTTACTGCCCAGTAGTAACCCAAAAGCAGACAAAACTTTTCTAAGTATACATGCCTTACAATATAGCTGTAGAAATTTCTTCTTCTTGTAACACTGAAAGAGAAATTTAAAAAAAAAAAAAAAAAAAAAAAAGCTTTTTGAATTTTAATTTTATGAACACGTATCAGATATTGAACTACTCACAGAACTGCTAGTCCTTAATTTGACTTGAGATTACAGTTATGGTATTCAGAACCCTATAGTTCCACATGCTTCAAACTACTGTTATTATGAGCAAAGAAAATTTCATTACTTTCTTGGAAATTCATTATTTTCTTGGACTCAGTTCTTAACTGTGGAACTTAGCCCTACTCTGAGGTCCTGAAAAGCCTGAATTGTTTAGAGGGACCCCTTCACACAGTTGGGATACACACTGTTGCAATAAATTCAGAGGCTTCAGCTGTGATTTATTTTCAGATAGGAATACACAGGGTAGGAAAATAAATGTGCATACTTCTTTTATATATTTACAATCCCCATCACATAATAATAAATAACTGTCACTGTCGCTCATAAAAAAATTGCTGGAATCACTTCAAATAATTTGATATGGAAAATAGAGTCAATCTGTTAGTCACAGACAAAATTTAATTGCAAAGCTACAAAACATCACCTAATTTAAACAAAAACTTGAGAAGTGTTTCCTGAGCACAAACTGATAAGCAAGCACCAGAGAAAATTGTATGTTTATTTTAGAAGTGTAGAAAATATATATTATACCTACAGCAGGCATCACCAGGTGGCACTGTTAGAAACAACTGATTTGTCTTAGGAGTCGATAACAAATGGGCCACAGGACATGTGCAAAACAAAGAAACTTTGGGATGATGTATGGAGTTGCATATCAGCATTACTCCTCCTTCTGACATCCTGTTCTGTTAATAAAAGTAGTCTTAGCGAGTTTGGGGTCATGGTGATTGGAAGGAAAAAAAAATCAGTTACAATTCTGTGCCTATCAACAACCCAGTTCTTGGTAGATGTCATCTCTACACTATTGTCAACACTTTCATGACAAATTTCACCATAGGATGAATCACAGAGTGTTGGAGCAATTTAACAAAATCCAGAGTGCCATATCTTGAAAAGATAGGTAGGAATTCATGACCTTCCCTCAGAAACAGTGCTTTGAAACAGGATTCCTTTTCCCTTGCAATGGCTATTTATTTCTTAATACAGGTCACAGCTTCTTTTAGTGTAGCCTATGAACACTGTGTTTTTTAAGTGGTCTTCAAATTATGACATTTGAGGAATTTACCGTCATCTCAGCTGAGGAAGAAGTTAATGGGTTTTAGTTATGATATTTTTCCTTCTTGTTTGGTTGTGGTTTTGTTTTGTTTTGTTTTGTTTTGTTTTGTTTTGTTTTGTTTTGTTTTGTTTTGTTTTGTTTTGTTTTGGGGGGGAGGGAGGAAGGGAGGGTTTGTTTGTTTTTTACCAATCTTAACTAGAAATTGTCCAGGGGTTTCAGCAGGTGTGTCACAGATCTGATGTTGGGAAATACTCTCATAAATAAACATTTAAAAACTATTGATATTAAATTAATTAATCATACTGCCATACAAAACCCAGCCTGACTTGTTAATAGAGATCAACATCCAAGATACATCTAAAAATCCTGGATCCACTAATAAAGTATTTCTTCTGCTGTTTGTTTGTTGTTTCTCCCTAGTATTTGCTGTGTCTTTTCTGTTTCTTTTTTGAAGGGACAGTATGAGAGTAGACAAATTTGTGCTTCTTGTGTACTTGTATTGTCTTTCCAGCCTCAGCAGTTAAGTGTCAATATTTCCATTGAAGATACGGTGTAGTACTGGAATACTGGGAGAAAAACAACAGAAAGAAACTCAATGCAGTTTTACAGGATTATTTCACACAAATATGTTTATGTTTATTTATGGGAGTTGCCTACTTATAACAATCTTATAAATAGCAGATAAAGGAAATTTCAGTGCTGTGTATCATTACTAGATGTAGATTTTTCTCCACCAAATCATTTTTAATCCCAAGTAAGTTAATTTCCAGAAGGTGCTTATGTGTGCTTTAAGCACTAGAGACATGGTTACCCTTAAGAGGTGCAGCTTGTAGATCAAGGAAGATTTGCTTTTTTTGCTGATATGATCTCTTTAGAGGTACTTAAGTATAATCCCCAACAATGATGCTATGTATCTCCTGAGTATGTTAGCAGCTAAGAGACTGCCTAGCTGGGGGTCCCATATGAGTCATTATTGTTACCCTAAAGTAGAGTTAGAGTTCAGACTTTATATTAGTGATATTGATGTCAATGTTCCTGAGAAACAGAAGGTAACAGAAGGATCACCAGCTAGTCAGAGAGCAGGTCTGCTATGGTTATTCTAGGACAATAAATGCATGAATGTAAGCAAAAACCACAGCATATAATCCTTGGAAGAGAGGGAGGTGATGCAAGACAACCAGCATGACCTCGTGAAGGGCAAGTCCTGGCTGACCAACATAGCAACCTTCTGTGGTTGTGTAACTGCATCAACAAACAAGGAAAGGACCACTGAACTCATCTATTTGTACTTTGACGTGGTCTTCCATAACTTCCTTCTCTCCATATCGGAGGGATATAGATTTGATGGGTGGACGGACTGTTCAATGGACAAATGGTTTCCCTCAGGGCTCAGTGACAGGACTGGTGCTCTTAAGTATCTCAATCAGTGATATTCACATGTCGAGCACACCCTCAGCAAGTTTGCTGATGACACCACAAGGTGCGGTGTTATCAAAATACCCGAGGGACAAGATGTCATCCAGAGAGACCTAGACATGCTTGAACAGTAAGCCCAGGAGAACATCACAAGGTTCAACAAAGCCAAGGGCAAAGTCTTGCACCTGGGTTGCAGCAACCATCACTATCAGTACAAGCTGAGGGATGTAAGGATAGGGTACAAGCCTGCCAAAAAGCACTTGGGAGATAGTGATGGATGGGCTGCTGGACAAGAGCCAGCAATGTGCCCTTGCAGGCCAGAAAGTCAACCATATCCTGGGCTGCATCAAAAGAAGCGTGGCCAGCAAATCAAAGGAGGTGTCTCTACTCTGCACTGGTGAGACCTCCCCTGGAGTACTGAATCTGGATGTAGAGTCCTCAGTACAGGAGAGACATGGAGCTGTTGGAGTGTGTCCAGAGGAGGGCCACAAAAATGATCCAAGGGATGGAACACCTCCCCTCTGAGGATAGGATGAGAGATGGGGCTGTTCAGCCTGGAGAAGTGAAGGCTCTGGGGAGACCGGATAGCAGCCTTTCAGTATCTAAAGGAGGGCTACAAGAAAGAACAGGACAGATTTTTTAGCAGTGTCTACTTTGATAGGACAAGGAGAAATGATTTCAAACTAAAAGAGGGGAAATTTAGACTGAATATAAGAAAAACATTTTTTTACAAGATGGGTAGTGAAGCACTACAGCAGGCTGGCCAGAGAGGTAGTGAGTACTCTGATCCTGGGAACATTCAAGATCAGTCTGGGCCAGGCTCTAAGTAACTTATCTAGTTGTTGATGTCCCTGTTCATTGCAGAGGAGTTTGACTAGGTGACTGTCACGCTCCAATATAGAGGAGGGAGACGAGGTTCTTTAAGATTATGTGTATACCCAGCGTGAGATTAAGAAGCAGCGGTTCAAATGTTGGTCCGACCAGTTTATTACCAATATTGACTAGGGACATGGGGAAGGGGGAGGCGGACACTGTTAAAGGTGATGGGGAAGGGAAGGCGAGCGATAGGAAAGATAGGAAAGAAGCAAGGGTTTGTACAACGCAGGGAAAGTCACCAGCCAGGATCCTAGGGGCGGTCCGGTTGCAAACTGCTCCGACGGTCCGAGGCAGAAGAGCAGGGAATGGCAGAAGCGGGGAGAACAGCAGCAGTGACGGGAAGCCTTGAGCAGCAAGCAGTTGTCCTGGAGAAGCGGCACCGGGTCAGCATAGGAGAAGCGGCGCGGGGTCAGCCCAGGAACAGCAGCAGCCAGCACCGGAGAAGCAGCGAGGGGTCAACCCCGAGAGGGGCAGCAGCGAACAGTGATCGGCTCGTGAGGACTCTCCAAAGAGAAGGCCTCTTCAGGCAGCAGCAGTGATCAGCTCGGGTAGTCCCGCCGAAGAGAAACTCCAGCTTCGAGAAAATCCCTCGCAGAGAAAATCGCAAATCTTCGTGGCTGCAGGACCCCTATTTTATCTTCCAGATTCCTCCAGTCTACGTTGCAAATCCCGTGCTGCAAGCGTCTCCTGAGATGGTTATCTCCCCAGAGATGAGTACCAAACAAAAGAGTGTTCAGCGGCCATTGAGCTGCCATTGAGCTACAGCTTATCTCTCTTTCCTTTTGCCAGGAAATGCCCATCTGCTTGTCTCTTAGACAAAGGATTTCACAACCCTTACCCAGGACTTGCTTGGACATGTTTATCAGCAAACTTTGAGTCAATGGCATTCAAATAGTCTCTTACAGTGACCTTTACAGAGCTCTTCCAACTCATAGGGATCTATGATTCTTGCTAGAAAGCAAGACAGGGAAAGTACAGAGCAGCAGGAGTGGTAAGTCATCTTTTCTGCATCCTACATACAGGGATAGAACAAGGGAGAATGACTTTAACCTAGAAGAGACTAAATTTAGTTTAAATTTTTCATCTTAGCAAGAATTTTTTTACTCAGAGTGGTAAAGCACTGAAACAGGTTGCACAGGGAGGTTGTGGATGCTCTGCCATTGGAGGTGTTCAAGACCAGAATGGATGTGATTCTGGGCAGTCTGATATAGTGAATGACAACCCTGTCAATGGTAGGAGCATGGAACTAGATGACCTTTAATTCTCCTCCAACCTAAGCCATTCTGTGATTCTGTGCCCATGTTGAACATGTTGGCAACAAACTAAAAGGAAAAGCAGGTAAACATCTGTAAATATCCACTTACTCTGAAGTCGCTAACTAGATCAGGAGATTCTGGGGCTTAGAACACATTGTCAAAGCAACAAACTTAAAAACCTCCTATGCCACAGAATGCTCTAGCAATGCATCAGAAATACAGTGATCTGTGAAAACAAACCTGTGTAAGAATGATATAAGTTCTGTTCTCACCAGAACCAAGAAGAGCAGACAGGCATGCATGCAATAGAGCTGAAGCAAAAAAGCTTGAAATTTTGAGTCAGAAGGAACTGAGAATGACATGCTTAGAGATAAAACTGTGTTCAGTGTCACTGATAAACCACTTACATAAAGGTGGCTGAGGAAGGCTGATTTGGGCATGCAGAAAGAGATTATCTGCAGAGTTGAAGTGACACACAAACAGAGAGCAGTTCTGCTAAAGTTTTAAA
The DNA here is from genome assembly GCA_023055505.1 of Callipepla californica brunnescens. Classification (NCBI taxonomy): domain Eukaryota; kingdom Metazoa; phylum Chordata; class Aves; order Galliformes; family Odontophoridae; genus Callipepla; species Callipepla californica. The sequence continues at coordinate 130,753 of JALIRH010000106.1, read as the reverse complement.
TATGCACAGCCTCCTACAGCGTGCAAAAACATGTGGGAAGGACCTAAGTATTCTTGAGTCACAGCAAAAAAAAACTGCACACCTCACACATGGGTTGAAACACTACTGAAAATTTGTGCAAATTTTCTGTCACAAATGCAGCATGTGTAACCACTATTCTTGCTTTTCAAAACAAGAAACAAACCCCAGGGAAAAAATCACAAATCCCTGGCTGAACTCAGATGTGACTAATCTTGTGGATGTAGTATCATAAAATAGAACAGACCCTACAGCACATGCAGAAAGTACTCCAAGAAATGTACAAAAAGGGTTCAAGATAAGCACAGGAGTTGAGGTTCATCTTTTAAAACAGGCACTGTTTCCAGTCTGGATAAAGAAACTGAACTATCTGAGCTGTAATGGAGTCCCAGAAAAAACTCAGAAGTCACCTTAACAAGGGAAACGGATGAAGAAAAACCAATCTTAAAACCTTCCATAGCAAGAGGTCAAAGGGAAAGCAGTCAAGAAATACCACAGAATGCTCACCACAAACACCCAGAAGTCTTCAAAGAGTTAGAAGAATACCTTAAAGAGGATCACACATATATCTGCATTCATCAGCCATTCCTGTCATGCCCAGCTGTAAAATTTATTTTTGCAGTGACAGAGCTCTTCAAAGCAACAGCTAAGGGAACAAGGGAATAGATACACAAATATTCAGTCTGTGTGCTAACAGCATCACATCGGACAATAAATAAATAAATAAATAAATAATGGTCGTTTCTGGATGTACCTGAATTCTAGTGATTTCAAGAAGTCTAAGATGTGATAGCAAATTGTGAAAGCCAACCAGCCAGCTAAGAGTAATCCTGGTAGGAAGAATGGCTACTGTCAAGTCAGATTAGATGAAGAATGATATTAACTGTGCATTTTAAGTACACCCCGGGGCAGAAACAAGTTTCACTGCTTACCTTTCGGAATAAGGTCAGTGAGTAAAGTGTTTCAACAAAAGAACAAAGACTGCTAGGAAACCTTATGGGCATAGAGAAAACAATTGACGACATAAGTAATAGTGGCATCAATTCTGGTGAAACACATCAGTACTGAAGAAAGTGATGACAGGGTCTCACGCAGAAAACATGGAGTTCAGGGCAGATAAGAACCTTTCCATGATAAAAGAAATCAATTACATTGGACAAACTATTTCATCTGGAAAACAAAAAGGATGGCAAAGCTTTAGCCATATCATACATGAAATCTTCATAGGACAAAACAAAAACAAAACATTAAATCAGGTCTTTGTTACTACTTCACACTGTAGAAGTATTTCTGGATGATTTCTCTTTGCAGATGATGGGCTTTTGATTGCTTCCCTATAGTGGATGTTTATGGGTTTAAGGAACTAGATGCTGCAAAAAATAATGCACGTTCTCTACTATCCTATGTCAAATTGCAACACTCCCACAAGTAAGACATCATTTGTACAGGTGTATAGCGTAGGATTTCTACACTAAAAAATATTTCGTATGTCTCATTGAGAAAGTTATCCTGCAGTGTAACGTGGAAGCAATGATGAGTGCAAACCAATAGCAATTTGTTAAACACCAAGAAAGAGGTTAGTCTTTTAATGGTGGCATAATACAAGCTGCCCGTTGGAACTACCTGAAAGAAGACAAGAAATGCCTTTCACACTGGCAGATCACAATTTAACAAAATTGTTTCTGGGACACTTTCAAGCCTCCCCCTGTGTGAGGTAGATTGTGTTTTTGCAGTGGAAGTTTCCAGTATTTTTCTGTATGTAATATAGGCCTTCCTGAACTTATAACCCTCTTGTGAAACAGTTATACAAGTTTTTTGTTTGTTTGTTTTTCTTTTTTTTTTTTTTCTCCACAAGGAAAGTTTTTTCTCCACAGAGGAAAGTTGAGGTGCAGATATCCTGACTTGGGCAGAACTGAGATAGGTGCAAGATAAGGTAAATATGCAGGATGGGGAGAGCCTAGCACAGAACAGAAAGAATGTGCTAACTTTTGGAAACTGTGTTCTCCTATTTCCATAGAAAAGTACAAAACATACACAAAAACTACAGGTTGGTAATGGACTGGGTAACAGACCTTATATGGAAATGTATCACAGCAACAGCATCAGGGAGACTGTGAGCCTGAGACGCTCAAGCCATGAGCAAGCTCCAGGAGAGCATGACCTGCATCGGGTTTAGGGTACAAAACAGAATGAATTTCACTGACTGGTGCTCAATCTCTCCCTTGTCAACAGGGGGCGTGCGCCTATTATTGCAATAACGAATAAACTTTGCTGCTGTCGCTAAGGTCTTTGCCTAACCAGGAATTTTTGACTGTGTGTTTCTCACACTCCAGAGCTAGGTGGTTGCAGTTAGCTACGTGAGGTGTTAGGTCTTTCCAGCTCTTCCTCCTTTCACAGTTCTCCCATGATTTTTTTTGTCTGCTGAGTTTTTGACTGTTGAAGTCTGTCTTCTTGAGACACATTTGAGAATTAAATACAGAAACAGATGAGCCCAGTGTTTAAGGATTAATCAGCAAGCAGTCAGGATTTCTGCAGGTGTCCGCTCATGCTGTAGGCTGCATGGAGAGATGCTGTTTAAGAAGCAGTTTAGTTACAGGCTTCTGAGTGAAGAAAGGACAAAGTCATGTTGTGACTGAGTACTTTGCAAAATTAGCCACCTATTGTCACAGATATGATGAAACTCTTCAAAAGAAGCATAATGTGCCTCTGACTTGTTCAGCGATACCTTTCAGAACTTTCCCTTTTCCTGCTAGTTACTAATGAAATTGAAGTGTTTAAACCTTGTATTCTTGCCTGTCCGAACGACCACGAAGCAGTTAACAGTAAGTGACTGACATCTGAGAAACTTTTAGCAGCTTCCTGCGCTCGCCAAAGGAAGCTGCCTGAAGAAATGACAAAGCCGTTGTGCAGCAGTTCAGGCAGAAGAGAGATATGAGCCCCAGCTTCTGAGGCAGATGTCACAAACATTTAAACAGCTGTCAGAACCAGCTCAGGCTGTCATCAGGCTTGACCTTATACCCAGTTTAGTTTTTAAATGTTAGGAGAGGGAAAAAAAAAAAAAGGGAAAAAATTCAACACGGTGAAGTTGCACAGCTGCTTGAAATATTAAATGAAAGGATTGAACATCTGTTCACTTGCTTTTCAAACTTTAATGGTTTGGAGAGATATTCTGTTGTCTTAGATCTTCAAGAACATCTGAGACCCATGCAGCTTCAGCACCTGTGAAAAATCCCCTCTCAAAATACGCATACACTTCAAAGCTTATTACTCCTGTTCTTTGCCAAACATATGTTGCCAAACATCACAACAAATTATTAATAATACTAAGGTCTTATTTGACTTTTGTGAAGCAAATTTCCTGAACGAGCACCAAAATACCACTTAAGCATTAACAACCTTGTAATGCACAAAGAAATAGCTGGAGAATCATTTAGTAGGAAAAAGCAAAGTATTAGACTGATCCATTTTCATTTGTATTTGTTTGGGGAGTTTTTAGATACTCCTTGCTTTTCATTTGAAATTTCAAACTAACTTCAATGCACCAGAATCAGGCACAGTGTGTAAAAAACTTACAAGCTTCCTGACACAGGATACTATTGACATCGTTAAGGGAATTATGGGGGGTGCAGTATAAAGCATGCACTAGACATTTATATGAAAAAGAACAACTTCTGCAGTTAAACTGTATGGTTTATATTTATATTGGCCTTGTGTTCCAGGACATCGGGTATAACATAGAAAGCAGAGAAATCTGTAGTGTAAACATAATTGTAATTTCAGAACTAGATGTTAACAGTGTGCTGCTGGGACCAAATATATAGCACAAAGCTATACTTTGCATATTCTTGCAATAACAGACTTTGAGAGGAGGAAGAAAGTGAAAAGAAAAAAACTGGTCAGCAAGATTTCTGTTTATATTTCTCTTTTCATTTCTAATGGGTTTTCACTGGAGGCATTTATTATCGCTCCACAAGATTTCCTTTGGTTAGCACAACTTACAGACTCCACTCTATGAAATTTCAGCATGCAATATAAGATTACAAACTAAAATTCACTAATTTCTCCACATCTGGAATATTAAGTTAAGGAAGATGTAAATTTAGGTGATATTTCTGTCCATATGCCACTCTAAGAAGAGGTAGCACAAGGCCTTAGAGATATGATGGCTATAAGTGATAACTTGTTACTTTTCCATGCACTGCAATGAATTTTTAATGTTTTGTAAGTTGATGGTTCAAATGAAAAAAATTATACCAGCAAAAGTAAACAGGTAAAATTAATGATGCTGATGATAAAAACAGCATTAATAATGCAAATCAAATGTTATGAAAGATAGAATGTAATTTAAAAAACAAAACTAAACAAACAAACAAAAAAAGATCTAAACTACCAATAAATCTTCATTAAAGTTTAAAACAGTGAAATCTACATAAAGGAGTGGAGGATTAAAAAACTATGACATTGTATAAAGAGTAATTAATCAAACCAAGGGGGAGACATTTTCAAGAGAGTCACAAACTGTGAAGAAAGTTCAACATTTGGGGATAGCATGCTGGAAGGGATGGAAAAAATGATGCAAATAAAAAGGATTGTAGACAATTTGACACGTTACTTAGAATTCAGTACTTTCCACTGAAGAAAAGAAATAAATTATTGGTTATTTACACAGATAGAATGTTCTGAAATGAAAGCTAAATAACATGTAGAAGGGAAATTTGCTACCTAGCATCATTTCTGAATTGTACTGCCACTTGTTCTCCCATCCTGTTGTACATATACTTAGCATTAACAGGATACTCATATGGAATTAATGCGTTGGGCTTTATTTATTTATTTATTTAAAGCTGCCTTGTCCTACATGAAAGTAATTCAAAAACAAAGAAACAGAAATTATGGCTTAATAACAAAGTGTTAGATACACATTGTGAAAATGATCCTACAAAGATAAGAAGAAAGTTGATGTAGGAAAACATACTGTTTGAAGTTAATCCATTGCTGTCTGAAAGTTGAGGCTTAGATGCAGTACATTTCAGATACCAGAAATATTTTGCCCTCATACATGTAATCCAGCTATAAGACTACAGACAGGATGCCCTGATTCCAAATATAGTCTATATGTTGGCCATTTATTGAGCTGTGGAGTTTTATATGCCATTCCACATTTAACAGCTGTGATGAAGACCTCTGTGATATACATTCCAACACTGACACCCTCAAGTCATATTTCTTCTCTTGTCACAAAGTATTTTTATCAGCAGCTTGTCATTCAAGTGTATTTGTGGAGCCTCTATGTCAACCGTGAAGGTAATGTCTCTCAATTTAATGCCACTATTTGGTTATTATACATTCATAAATAATCAATTATCAGTTCAAAGTCTCCAGACATCAGAACTGAGAGAAGGAACTGAAAGCATAGGTGGTACTGAATTTTTCACTTACTCTCACAAAATAAGTCATCCTGTTAATAACCTGGCTCTCATCCCAGCCAGACATAACACATTTCGAAGTTGTCTTTCTCCCTGGCAGTGTCAGAATTGGCAGCTATATTCACACTAGAAAGTTTCCAAGTGGTCAGACAGGTCTGCTTTGTTTTCTTGCCCCAACTCTGCAGACTTTTGCAGTGCTGGTAGATAGAAGAGAACAAAAGCAACTGGCATATCTGCAGTTGCACATTAGCTTGGTATCACATGAGTATGAACTCAGAAAGAAATATGCTGAAAAGCGACAGTCTTATTGGTATAGAAGATTTCTAAATCTGAATCCTAAAATAATAAAGCTAATACTATTTGAAGTTTGTTCCTCCTGTGATTCACATAAACGCTGAAGAAGAAAACAGTTAGATACTACTAACTCTAAGACAGAGAAAAGAGCATTTGTCATCCATCATTTATTAAGAAATGAAAGCAGTAAAATAAATAATTAAAAGAAAAGTAAAAATAGGAAAACCAGTGAAGTTGTGTATCCTCTCCAAAATGATACTCAACAGTGACTCAGCACCTACCTAACAAGTTATTCACAGGCTCACAGTTGGATGTGCAATTTATATACTTCATTATGTTTGTCAAATACAATTTCCTTACTTTAAAATGATAATTTTGTTTCTCTGGGAACTTGTGCAGGGGATAATTTAGGACAGACAGTCCTGAGGTGAAGCCACAGTTCCTCCTTTTAGGAAAGGCTTTATCTGAAAAGGAATACACCCTGTACCAGTAAAACATATGCAGTAATTATATAATATCATCAAGAACATCCCAGAATGTGGTATACAGATTTATCATGCACTGTAAACCCTGTTCCTCACCATGAAAAATCTGTATTTAATTTTATCTGCTTCAGTGTACTTTCTTCATAACATGGCTTTGCTTTGCAAATAGAGTAAATGAACCCTCTTCGTTCCTGTTTGACAACAGTCCTGGATATTTAAGAGCTGCTTGAATTGATAGCTCTAAGTCAAAGTATGTAGATTTTAAGCCTTCTAGTGAACTGCTGCTCAGTTCTGCAAAGCAAAGTTGGAAAACACCATACCTTTCCAACAATGATGTTGTGTAAGAGGCAGTGAGTTTCAGCTTCTGCTGTTGCTGAGACTCCCACAGTGGCCTGCCTTGGAGTCCACAAACCAGACACTGCTCTACCACAAACCAAGGGCTGAGAGAACAGCCTCCTGTTTATAAAAATACTCAAAATACTTTGCTCCTCCCAGATATGTTTGTTTTGTGTCTTTTTGTTTTGTTTTGTTTTGTTTTGTTTTGTTTTGTTTTCTCTTTGATAGGCTACTTGCATTTAAAGTGAAGTGCAAAAGCTTCCCAGTTGACAAATTCTGGTCAACCTCCCCTGAAAATTACCCCTGGTTTGGTTATCTGGCATCCTCAGAATATGCTCTGCTATCATTTTCTTTCCATAGAAAATCCTTAGCTATCCCAGAATATTCTAAGGCACCAGTATTAATTAGCACAGTACAGTACAATATGCATTTACAGTGCTGTCATATTAAGCTAATCTGTTTGGTGAATTTATTTCTACAAAGGTTATGCAATGTGCTGTTTTTATCACTACAGGTGAAACATGGCTTCTATGCATTTGCAGCTTCCTCCTGAACTGTGTACCTTGGATGCTAGACTCACAAACCCTCACAAACTCACAAAGCCTCCTGATACTTGACTGCCACCTGACCACCTTCCTAGTGCCAAGATGCATCCTTCTATTCCTGCTTCTTATCAGCATCTAGTTTCCCAATGTCCATTAGCTCCCCACTGAAGAAAACATCCATTGGCTGTGTGATTTCCCTATCAGTAGAAGCTTTATCCCATGACAGAGGATATCTGCAGATGTGACTGCAGACTGAAGAGCATCTGCAAAAGTCTCAGCACTGCTGCTGGAGAAAGCATGGGCACAGCCTGAATGTCATGGTTCATTCAAAGCATGAAAAGGTGGTAGAGGATGAAAAAAGCTGTCAGTTACTTACAAACTGACCAAATGTATACAGAAACTCTCTGCAAGTCAAACACTGAAATACATTTCTTCTGAGTATCACTCTAATTTAAAATCCTGTATAAGTTTGTTACAAATTTTTTTCTTGCTTCCTTAATTCATATGCACACTGAGAAATCCACTTTCCTTGAGCTTATTATTTGACCCTGCTTTTCCAGAAGGCCAGTCTGAAGATTCTGTTCTTCAGATATCTGTTTTAATCCTTAAAATCAACAGTGTTCTTTCAAAATGAAATGAAGGCTTCAGAATATAATCTATTTCATACAAAAAAAAAAAAAATTACAGCAGGCTTTATTTCTTCATCCTGGTTGATAAATTACACATCATGTTATGCTGTTTCTCCATCCAGTAGTACTCCAAATATATTGGTTTTGCATATCATCTTCTCTTGGGAAGAATGCTTTTTTTCCTTGTAAGTTTAGTCACTGCCTCCAGCAGAAGTTACCCAACATTAGAATACCAGAAAAGTGGAAAAAAAAACTAACAAAATTGTTGCATTCCAGGAGAAATGAACATTATAAACTTAAACATGATCCTGAATTTGCCTGGCTGACTCTTACAAAGCTTTTCACTAATTTTGCTCCAGGCTCTTATGTTCAACCAGTGCTTACTGCCAGTAGGCAGGAAGATTCATGCTCGAAGCAGCAGCACCTTTTCTCCAGAGAGGAGAAGGTTGTTTGGAAACCATTGCAGATACTTTCAAGGGTCATGGTCAGTCCCACCTGGGCACAGTCCCATGACAGGGAAGATGGAGACTCAGCTTGAAAGAAACCACACTCACAGGTTCACTGGCAGTGGCAAAGCAAAGGCATTAGGCACCTGTTACAGAGTACATCCACGCTGTTTTGGGGAAAAAAAAATTAGGACATGATAAGCCTTTGAACATGTCACATGCACAAGTGAATTGTTTCTGGGATCTCTGTGTCAGAACAACAGCAACGTTTTGTTAGTTTTATTTTGATGCTGTGTTTTTACATTCACTTCAAATCCTGTCTTGGTTCATTTATGTTTTAGCTTATGGTAAACTCTTCTTGTTCAGGTACAGAGTGTAATTCCTGCAGTGATAGGTGTAGCATTCAAGGAAGCCATATGTTCTTCTCTATGCTCAGTACATAAAAATAGGCAGTAAGATAATAATGCAAAGAAAGGTTTGGCACAGTTAAATTCCATTACCCCACATTCTATTTGAAGCAGGATTTATGCTTTCAAATGCAGAGAGAATTAAGTCTGATGGAAAGGAATGGGCTTCATTGGTGTGACTCAGGACTGAGAAGGAAATATTCATGCTTCAACACAAGAAAACCATTCTTGTATATTTGTTGCTCTGCCCTAATTTACCCACAGTTACGTATATTTATTCATGCTTCTGAAGTGATGTAGTTCTTAGCTACTACTGCAAGAAAGACTAGTATTTGGTAAACTATTAGGACTTGGGTTAGCAAAAAAGGAATTCCATGCTGCTTATATTCACAGTAGGAAATGCAATGTCCAGTGATTGAACAAAAGAGTAAAATGTACTGCAGTTCTAGACAGTACCCAATGCAGAAAACGTGTCCAGACCTCAGAACTGGGTAAAAAAAAAATGTTTGGTGAGTGCATGCTGGGTACTTTCTGTAGAAAGGCACTCAAATGCTGAAGATATTTCTGACTGTGACAGTGGCTTGCAGCATTATCTATGTGAGGAGCAGTAGGAGGAACTGGACAGCGTGGACTAAAAGAAATCAGTAGACTGTGTCAGTATTCATTGCAGTTTAATGCAAGTTCTTCTTAAGCCAGAAGTGAAATATATCCATGTTATGGCAGCAACTATGACTTTTTCCTTCATACTCTACATCATTTTTCAAATGTGTTCAATGCCTAGAAATGTTCTTGGGTTTTCAAAATAGCATACAGCTATTCAGATGATCAGTGTGCATGCTATTTTGATATACAGCAATGTTGTACCCTAGTCCTCTTAATGCATTATTTGATAAAAGAAAATGTGCCTTTTTTAGAAGAACATTAAAAATAGTTGCTACTTAAGATATGCAAAAAAAAATTCTTATAAAACATTATAATATTCTATGTTCTGTGTGCATGGAAGGTAAATCTATTACTTGAAGCAAATGAAAACCCCAAATTCAACCTCTGATGAGCTGGTATTCACTCAGAAAAATCTTAATAGGTTTGGCAGGAGATTCAAAAATATTTTATCAGCAGTTTAAAGCTGCTACATTTAGTGAGAATAGCAATTAAAAACCTATGGGTAAAAGTAATTCTTAATATGTATAAGATACAGCTGGCGTGACTACAGCTCTTACAGATATGCTCAGAAAAATAAAAGTAATGGCAAGTAAGTACACGTACTGACGCTCTTCTGATCCATGTCTAATTAGACTTTGCTGGGAAAATGGTGGATTAATCCTCACCTAATACCTTGACAAAATTAAAATAGAGTAGCAGATCAGTAAGCTGTTTGAGGGAGGATGCTGCTTCTAGTGGCTACTTTTATTTAATGTGGTGATGGACCAACAGAAGTTGTACAGCAACAGCTAAAATTGAGAATACAGAATCGCATTTTTGAACTTGTCATGCTCATCAGTATCATACTTTTAATTCATCTTTTCTTTACTGCTGTAACCCTATGGGTCAGATTGGGCCTCTACTTCCACCTCCTTCAGTTAACCTCCAGATCAAGTAACATTATCACTGGACAAGAATGAATTTGTATCAGATAATCTACCAGATCTTCTCTTTCCTTCTTTGACTCTATCAGGACCAGTGTAAAAAAATTGCTTTTGAATGGGTCAATAGAAATTTATCTGCCGCTGTTTTTGTGAACCACTGCTTTTCTCAACAGAAACATTTTTTTTTCTCTTTTAAAACAAAGTAAGAACCTGGTAGGTCAGTTTATTTTCTTTACAGGAGAAAATTCTTTGATGAACCTTTTATACAACTTAATAGATATGCAGACTGTGCAAAGGATATATAAAAGGATATATAAAAGGATATATAAAATTAAATGAAGATGAAGAGGGAAGAGATATTTGTAGGTGCAGCCAAGAATGCTCCATTAAAATGTCATGAATATATCTTGGAGGGAAAGAAGAATCCCAAGAACGTCTATGAAAAGAACAATTGAGGATAGTTTTCCTATTGGCAAGAACCAAAGAGAAGTTAAAGCATGTATATTTTTTTCTTTTGGATAAATATTATGTCGTCAACAAGATTAGATTTTTTGGAAAATATTTCATGTTTAGGCTTATTGAAAAAGCATAATTATATGACCTCTCAAATGTGCCATGTCCCTGGCCTCAGGTTCTGGTTTCACAACAAAATCTCTTCTAGAACAAGTCGCATTATGTGTATCTTCTCTTTATTTACAGTATTAACAACAAAAACAATACTTGAAGAGTTTGCCTCATGTGAAAAGACTTGAACTGAAGAATTTTTCCTAGAAACGTTGACAATAAGGACAAAATATTAATAAAAAATCTTTCAGTCAGGAAATGATAAAAAATGACTGCCTGTTTAAAACTCTATTTTTTCTACTGTTTTCTTTTTAACAACCTTGCCAGATGTATTCCTGTAGATTAAGCATTCATGATTATGTGGATCTCACTGCAGATACGTCATGTTTCTGCTGCAAAACATTCAATAAACTGTGATCCTGTAGGTTGCACTTGATGTTATACTTCCACATGCAATGTATGTGATCTCTGGAATAGTCTTCACTCTTTTTGAATAATTTTGAGAAAAATGCTATTTCTGACCACATAGGAAAAATTCATACTACATTTGAGCTTCAAGATCTGTGTTTTTTGTATATTTTTTAAGCAATAGAAAGTCTAACTTTCTGTTTTCCTTCAGTTTGACAATACCTATTGAAAAAGAATTTTCCATAGTTGATTATTTTTTCCTCAAATATTCGTTTTTTTACGGCTTTAAATTTTGAGGTACTACTTTCTTGTTTGTTCATAATCTTTATATAATAATGAAAATATGCTATTTAGTCATCTCCTAGATATTTTTTCTGAAATTGTTTCTGGTTTTCATAAACTCTTATTTTAATTCACAAAATAAGTACCTAAAAGGACCAATGTTGTAATGATTCCTACAGAAACTTTCATAAACTCCCTCCTCCATTATCAAAATTCTCATACTTTTTCTGGAGGCTGAGTTAACACCTTAACAGAGCTCTTTCTTCCCACTCTTGCTATTATTGCAAACAGCTGAACAGTAGAAAAAAAAGAGGCCACTGTTTAAGTACGGCCTTATTCCTCTCACAGTGTGTCCTTCCTTTATGCTGTGATTTTTCTTTCTCATTATAACAAACATGGATTGACCTGCCGATAAGATTTTTTCAGAATCCTTCTTATTTTGGTCTTTAGTATACTACATGCCTGAGCAAAGCAGCAAAAAACAAACAAACAAACAAACAAAAAGAAACAATAATAATAATAATAATAAAAATGACCATAAATAAGACTTTATTAGATCTCCAGGGGATATCACATTTGGAGCATTATAGATGCACATAATACCAGCTGCAGGTAGGGGCAGTATTAACGTGTATTATATCCAATTGTTTCTACCAGAAATTACAATTACACTGATGTGCTGGAAAGAAAAGGTGGAGTGCAGAGAGGCATGTTCACCCATTTTGGGCCATTAGGTGGACAAAATTCTCATGTACTAATGTTAACTACAAAAATTGTCTCTGAAAAGCCAGTAAAGGCAAATAGATAACCCGATTGAGGCAAAAAAAGATAGGAAATTCTGACTGCCAGTACTGTGAGTTTCAGAATGACTAGAATTGTTTAACTTGAACTGTTATTTTCTGGCTTAATCTTGCTGCACAGTCCCAAAAGTCTTCAGAAGGCACATTAATATGGTACAATCACCACATCCCTATTCAGTCATTGGTGAGAGCCTATTTCATTTTGTTTTTCACCTTCAGCTGCTTGACCACAGACCATACAGACATGATTTAGAAATATAATGGCTACTCCTTATATCTCCAGGGTCAGAGTAGTCCCTGACTGGCATAAATAAAAGAGACTTCAAAAACAGTCTAAATTTTGCTCATCAACACATTAAACTACCCCTGCTGTATTTCATATTCAAGTACACATACAAAAATCTTACAAATATAAATTCAGTTAATTTTTCTTCATAGAGAAATGCTTTCACTCGTCCAAATGTATTCATTCAAGGAAATGAAAACTTGTAATAAAAAAACCCTCAATCCCCACCACCAAACAAACATAAAGCAGTTGCTTCTAGCAGTGTAAAATGATGTTTGATGCTCCAGAGAGCCTTCAACATTCATTACAGAGTCAACCAGAGCTTCATTAAATATCAGTCTAGCATGTGTATATGTGGCACCAAGTGCCAGCCTCTGGAGCTCCCTCAGGCGATGTTCTATAGGTTTCTTTCATCTGTCATTTTTCTTTGACTCAAGGCGATTATCACTTTTATCATTGACAATAGAAAACTCATTCCTGTGTGCATTTCATTTTCATGATTTCTTGCCCCTTGAGGTTGACTGACACACACAGATTCTTTTTCATCTTTTAAAGCATTGTAATTAATAATTTTGAATTCTCGCCTTGGAGTGTTCTTTTATTAGCATTGTTGAATGAAATCAAATTAAAACTGTGTATTGGTACTGTGAAAACTTGCCAGGCTGTCCTGGCATAGTAAGACTGTATCTCATCCATTTTACACTGCTTTCACTTTACTTCTCTGAATATTCCCTCTCCAGATTTTCATTAATGTAAGCAGGGTATGAATAGGGGCCAGGGTGTGCCTAATGGGCAACTGACACAAAAAGCTAAAACTGATAGCCTTTTTTTCTCTGTGGAAGCATCACATGAAGTTTTTGAAAATTGAAGTTAGTGTAGGAAGGTTATAAACAACTTTTAAAATGAGGAAGAAAGGTCTTAAACGACAGTGTTGGTCTGAGACTGAGGATACCTGGGTTACTGCATGTCTGAGGGCTTCACAAGCTATCTTAAGCAAATAACAAGCTCACTTCCCTGTTTCCACCTGTGAATTAAGATATGAGTGCTCTTTCCTCTCTCTTTACTTTCTTTGTTTTGGTTGTGATCTCTTTTGTACAGGAACAGTCTCTTCTAATTGACAAGAACTGTGCCTACCACAGTCAAGTTCTTATGTCATGCACATAATAATCACATGCCACTACTTTAATAGTTAACTGTGTGTGCATCAAATTATCTGAGAGAGACAGCACTGACAGAAGTCTGGAGAAGTCTTCTTCCTTCCAGAGTGGAGCTGTTCCCCTCTTTCTGCGTGAAGGGACAGAGAAACAAAAAGCCATAGAAACAACCTCCAGTGCTGAGGTGAAGCAGTAACAGAGCCTCACTGAAATTTTGGGGCAGAAGTGAGGTTAACATAATGACAACACTACTTGCTTTCTCTTTCTGCAATTTGTGTTTCCCCCAGAAGTTTAGAGCCTAATTAGATAAAACAGAATACAGAAAAATAACTTCAGACCCATGTTTCTACAGTAATGTTTGAGATTCTGCTAAAATTTATTGAAAACATGGAATTGAAAACATATATTGTTTTGCTGTATTTCTTTTATACTGTGTCTGCTTCAGATTATGCTGGTTCATTATAATGCTTGACTTAAATGTACATGTATATATATACATAAGACTTAAATCTTGGCTATTTTTCTAAGAGAAATGCAAAAAATTACTAATATATGGTAACTTATGTTGCAAGTTTGTGAATCTCCATATTTTACATCTTTCTTATTTCAAGATCTGCAATTAACTCCTGAGAACACAAACTACTGTTCCCTTTTTTATATCCTGATGTAAGGAATCCTCCCTCGAGGGAACTTCATGGCATCTCTTACCTGCACAACTGCAATGAGTGATGACCAGACATTCCCAAGGCTGTTGCCATATAAATTCCAAGCAAAGTACTTCTTTGATGTAATGGTTTCCATGTGAAGTGAATGCTCTACTGCGGATAAAGTAATAATTACATTTCACTATGTTTTTCTTCAAATTATATAGAATCATAGAATTTCCCAAGTTGGAAGGGATCATGGAGTCCAACTCCTGGCTCCACACAGGACCACTCAAATATCAGAGCATATGTCTGATAGCACTGTACAGATGCTTCTTGAACTCTGTCTGCTTGGAGCTGCGATCAGTGCACTGAGTAGTGTGTTACAGTGCCTGACCACCCTCTGATGAAGAGCTTTCTCCTGATATCCAACCTTACCCTTTCAACAAGGCTGCTGTCCAGTATCTCATACTCTGGTCTGTACATTTAGCCAAGGTTGCCCTTTCCCAGGTGCAGAATCCAGCACTTGCCAAGATAAATACTAAATGTGAGACTAAAGTGTATTTACTGTTAGTAATTAAATTCCTGTGTCAGAATGTACAAAGTGTTAATGTAATGGAAATATATCACCTTGTCCTCCATTTACTTTTGCTTAAAAATCAAAGCCTTCTACCCTAACAGATCTAGCAATAATCAACCTGATATCTACTCACACTTAAAATAATGAATTGTTTTAATGTCTGCAACCAGATATCTGAAAGTAAATGTTGCACCTATCTGAAGGCAGATTTGGAATTTTTATTCCAATTTATTCCTGACTGTACTCAGAATAAAATTATTCTGAATTATGATGTCATCCATTCACCAGCATCTCATGTGCTCCTGGCCCAGAGCATTTATTAAAACTTAATACAAAAATCCCACGGCAAAGTTCACCATTTATAGCATAGTTGATATCAGGTGTGTTAAATATTTTATTGTAGTATTTTATTGCAGACTGCTTGAAAAAGAAAAATTGCCATCAGCTAAGCTGCAGAGGTTTGAGTTCTTCAACTTCCATTTTAGAGAAAAGGACAGTGGAAGCTGAAATAAGTCCTTTACTGAAAGTAAGATTTAAAAATTCATTTGCCATTTATAAAATCATTTATTTGAAAGAAATGAACACTACAATTTTAATACTTTGTGCTTAACTCAAATACTGAAGTCAAGTAAGATTCCTTTCTAGTACGAAAGGACTTCTAGGTTTAGCAGCTAGTCTCTCCAGATCTACCAAGGAATGATGAATGAATGAGATAGTGAAGGACTTTATACAATTTTTAAAGAGGTTTAGATATATTTTATTCACAGAAAATATCAGTTATAAAGAATTGTGAAGCCAGATGTTGTCCCATGAAGTTGCCTTGGAGCAAAATATTTATTTTGTAATTAGAAAAATGCCCAAACTTTGTAATTACATATGGAATTCATTTTGCTTTAAGGATAGCATTTGGCAAACAGTTACACGTCTATTTAGTGATCCCTACTGCCACAATTATTTTTGTGAATCATAAGAAGAACTGGAATCCAGTAAGGAGAGAGACAAAGGAAAAGCATCTACTATACATAAAAAGATGTTGTTAATTAAACTGTGTACTGAAACCAGATTTAAAGTCTAGATAATATAACCCATAAAGTGAGTAACCATTTCAGTGGCTGTGTTCCATGTTTTTGAATGAAATGAATTATTACAAATATATAATGCTATAAGTAAAAGCATTTGTTGATATGTGTAATATCAACAAATATTTAAACATAAGAACTGACGTTCAATGTGTCATTCAATTTCTTTATGAGTTGTGTATATAGGAATAAACTAATTCACTGGGGACCTCATGACAGTAGCACTTTTGCGGGAATACACGCATCTTAGAGAAGAGACAAAGGGAACTTACAATGACGTGTAATTTTGGCCCTGTGCATTGAAAATGTCCGGTTGTTTTTAAATAGATCAGTGCTGACAGACTTATGCTGTAATTATTCTTGATTAAATCCATGTAGTAGCAAGAAAATATGAAATAACTACTGTTTTGAAACTAGTTAGTATATGATATAAGTAATTAAGAGACACGGAATGCTAAATGACTTGTGGATGGCCAGGTTGTGATTCAGCCCTAGATGAATTTTAGTGAATTTTTTGAATATTAAACATTCTCACTGCAGAGCTTTGTTTTGTTTTAATTTTTTTTTTTAAGTTAGATTTGTTATTAACTAAGAACTCACTGCTATGCATTATTCCAGCACTCAAAATACATAACATGGTCATTCTACATATCAAAAACTTCAATGATCTGAAATTATTTGCTTCTCAACAGTCTTCCAGGAATTTTTAGTTCTGATAACACATTTCTTGTCTGCCATTGACTAACTAATTTTTATGTCTCTGAAAAGAGAAAAGGTCTATTTATCATCCAGCAGGATTAGGGAAGTGATTGTTTCCCTTGTATGCAGCACTGGAAAGACCATACCTCAGATATTGCTAGGTTTGTGCCCCTTGCTACTAGAAAGATAATGAACTGCGCTGAGAAGAACAGTGAAGCTGGTGAAGGGATAAAAACAACACTTACTTATGAATACTGACTAAAGGAACTGAGATTGTGTGGAAGAGGAGACTGTTGGGAACTTCAGTTGTAGAGACATTGCTCTCTACAACTATCTGAATGGAAGTTACAGTAAGGAGGATGTTGATATCTCAAGGTAACAATTAGTGAGACAAAAGGAAATAATCTCAAATTGTGCCAGGTAAATTAGGAAGAATTTCTTTATAGAGAGGGTAGTCAAGCATTGCAGGACACTGCTCAGGGAGGTGGTGGAGTTCACACTACTGGAGTATTTCAGAGATGCGTGGACATGGCACTAAGGGATGTGGGTTAGTGATGGGACTTGGCAGGTAAGGTTGATGGTTGGACCTGATAATCTTGAATGTATTTTCCTATCTAGATTATTCTATATTTCTATGTTTTTCTTAACTACATTATTACTGTGAGGAAAAGATGCTTAAAGTTGTGCACTTTCCTGTAAAAGTCAGCACAAAGTCCTTTAATGTTGGGAAGGAAAAAAGGTTCTTTTACTATGTCAAGTGAAGTTTCTTCAAGTCTCCCATAAAACAGACTTAAGATGTACAAAGATGTAGACAAAATTTGAATTAAGATGATCCACAGACCAAACATAGGATCATGGGTAAAACACACTAACTTTTAATTTTGTCTCTGTCTGGAGTACTTTTGGTGCCAAAAATTATATTCAAAATGTGACTTCTCTGTTAACTTTAGCTTAGAAGAAACACTCCGTGAGCCTGTTACGTATGACTATTATGGGCTGACTTGGAGTTAAGTTCATTTAATTTGCAGTCCAAAGAGCAGAGAGTTATTGGATTTATTATCCATTATTTACAATGGAAATGAGCTCATCACTATTCCATTTTACATTTCTTATTAATAAATTCATTTTTCTAGCTTGCAATCAGATTATTAGTTTCAATAAGTGCTTCATGAATTGTTAATGATAACATAAAACAACAAAAATCTAGAATCTGGTTAAAAATAACACCTTTTGAAAACTCTGGCCTGCTGCCAATACTATATGTGGTTGTTGTGAAGTGGAACATACTTTACTTTCATCACAATCATTGGTGATGGTCAGCTTGACACACAGTATTTCAGCTTCAGGATATGATCACAGTAAATATAATATGAGAAAAACCCCAAATGTTTTGCAGTGCTACCATATTCTAGATGTGAGTGGCAAAGTCAACATTTCTTAGTTCCATTTACTAGAGATACTAGAGGGAGCTGTCAGGTACTCTTATCTGAATCAAGGCCTTACACAGAAAAGAATAATGCTTCAACTTTATGCAGACACAAAAAGACATGAAAATGTATTTGAAATAGTGTCAGAATAAAAAAAAAAGCTAAATGAAATGGATTTCATTTATAATGCATTTCAATAATTCTAAACTTTTAATTCAGTATTCTGAAAATATCAAGTAATTGTATATAATCAGATGATATTAACCTCTTCAAAGTATCCACTGACATGATAGCATAAATATTGTTTGGTAATCAAATTATCTGTATTAGAATGAGCTCAGGAATTGTCCTCTACTGACCAAAGAGTAATATCACTGAATTTCTATTTAATCTGATCCAAATCCCAACGCTTTGTGGATTCTAAGGTCTATTTAGATAGATAATTGACTCCTTAAAGAAAATGTTCTCTACAATGAGAGCTTTTGTTAGCATAGATACGTGAACAATCTGTGATACTGACTGAGAAAAAAAGAGATTGAAATGTAACTGAAAAAAAAAAAACTATTCCAAACTCTGTCTGTGAAGAAAAGGCGTTGTTTCCAAGCAATCACACTGGCAACTGACTCCAAAAACAAACATATGAATACCACAAACTTAGGAGAAGTTGCCAAGAAAGTTGGAAATTAATCAAATGATACATTTTATCTTTATTTTGCTATTTCTATTGTCAAACAAAATAATAAAAAATGAAGTCCAGTAGGGTACACCACGCTTGTTTTCCTCAAGGTTAATAAATCATTGACAAAAAGATGAACTCAGCCATAATATTGGTTTGTTATACTGACTAACATCCAGGCAAATAGCAACAAACAGAAACATAATTAATGCATACACAGCAAGATAAAATGACCATAAATTTGGCTTGACAGACAATAAATCTCACTTATTCTTTCTCAATCAGTTGGAGGCTTTTTTAGTTCAATAAAAAAAACAACAAATATATGTATGTATAGTAATTATAAGCAAGCTATAGAGATTTGTTTTCTGTTCCCTCATAAAGATATTCTCCCTTGCCTTTTCCCAGATTTCTCCAGTCACAGTTCATTTATTTATTTATATTTCTTTCATATGCCATGAGCAGCATGTGACTGAGGTGAACATGACACCTCCGCAAAGGAAGAAGCAAGAATAAGTAACTGACTGTACTATAGGGAGAGTTCTGTTCCAGCCCTGCAAACCTTGCAGTTATCATGAAGTCTATCAATTATAAGGACCAAACCAGATCTATTTTGAAGACAAACAGAACTAATGAGAGACTAGTTGAACTAACTAGTGAGAGCATTATACCAAGCAAATCACTGTAGGATGCCATCCACTGTCACTCATGATTCAGACATGTGACGATAACACTGACAGCAAAGGTGTAAAGTTGTACCTCCAACTCTCGTTTATGCCGTCACCATCACTTATACCTCACAGTCATACCTTCCTCTACTTCTGTCTAGGTAAGGCAGTGCCCTGAGTCATACGAAAGAACAGAAACAAGCAGTCAAATAAGAAACTATTTTCAGGCTCTTGAATGTAGATTAAATTTCAAAGCTGACAGGTGGAAATTGGAAATGTTAATTTTAAAGAGCATAAACAAATAACATGAATTAGTAAGAAAGAAATGGCTCAGTTTCTTCTATTGTCTGTCACTTGAAAAGAAGGGGATAGCACATTTTTACACAGCAGCCAAAACTAACCTGTGCTTTTTGAATTAACAGGATTTCATTAGGGGTTCAGACTCTCCTCATGAGAAATTCTGAACTTATTTTCACAGATGCAAATCATATTTACTCCTTCTCTGAATGAATTTAAGATGCGCAGTAGTATAATTAAAGAAACTGCATCTACTTTTATTATACTAATTTACCTTACATATCACTGGTTCTAAAGAATACTTCATGTAGTGAGTGCATTTTACAGGTACAAAAATTCTAGTATTTAAAATGCAACAAAAATGATCTTTATAAAAGTAGTTTTAAATGCTTTCTGTAAAAATAACTATAACAACTCTTTGCATAATAGAGAATACAGCCTTTACACCATAGTGATTTTCTTTCCTTTTCTTCTTCCTAATAGCACCCTTACAGCTTGTCTTTGCTACTGCTGCTCATGTCTGAGGGTGCAGCCTCCCCAAATTGGCAGAACCACTCTCAGCCCCTTGTCTTGATCAGCCTCCCTTTTCTAGTGACACTAAGAGCAATAAGTTCACCTTTCACACGTTCTGACTTTCCAGCAAGATCCTGTCTCCAGGTCAACCCCTAGAAGCAGGGCATTGACATTAAAGGTGCTGCTCACCACTGAGCTGCTGTACAGTTCCTTTACAATCACTTGACCTCAGAGCAGAAATTTTTGCCCTTTATTTCCATAAGAATATAACTTGGAATGAAATTCTTAAAGAGGCTATGTGTCTTCAATTCTTCCTGAGATGGTTCTTTTCTGTTCTGATGCCAGTGTGGCTGCTTTACAACAAACTGAAGATGATTAAGCTTAGATTGACAGAGACTGGATAGTCAATTATTTCTTGTACATTATTAAATATTCTATAAAAAGATATAGAGAATATTATAACTATATTAACAGTATTTATATTTGTATTAGTCTGGAAAATAAAAGTAATATGAAAAATCATGCTAAATATCTAACTTTTCATGTGTAAAATTCTTCTTCTCTGGACAGTCTGAATCATCAGCACAAATTATCTTTCCGTGGTAAATTCTAGTCACTGAGCGCAAAAATTATATGGCACAAAAACTGTGTTTACAGTGATTATCAGACATATAGTTGAGGCCAAATGAAACCAGTTGGAAGCTGCTCACAAAATTTGGCAGTTAAAATACATACTTAAGGCCTTATGGCTGCATTTGTTACCATATGTTGAGAGCTGTCCCTCTCTATTTATCTGCAGCTATTGTATCTTTGGAACTGTCCACACCTATTTATTTGCAATCCCCTAATTAGGCATAATGGCTCAGATACTAAAAGATATTAACATATTGCTGCAGATTGATGGGTGAACAACAACAGATATAATTAGAGGTTGAGAGGAGACTGAACCATGTCACAAGATCAAGTCTAACAAAGAGGGTTATTAGCACTTAAAGCCCTGATTCTGAAAAGATGCATTTTCTATGCCAAGGTCCATTCTAGCCTATATTCTAAATTTGCTCTCAGAAGTAACTACACAGTGAAACAGCAGTTAGAAAAGAATTAGTGATTCCAGCTACAGAAGTGTTCCATGTGTCTAAGTGTTCCTGACTGGGCATGACACTATACTGAACTCTGTTATGGGAAGAGATTGCCAAAAACTTTTGGAGACTGTATTTCAAGGGCTATAAGGAAAATGGGAGAAATTAATTTCATCATGGTGACCGATTCTGCTGTGCACAAAACACCACTGTGGTGCCTCTGTTTGTCTGATGGAGAAATATGTCCCAGCAGAATGAATGCACAGACAGAAATTAAATGGCATCTCTGTCTTCCCCAGGATTAACTAGTGGGGCCTTCCTTGGTGTGACCCTTTGATTCTAGCTTTTGCTGCCTCCCTGATGTGCTTTCTTCTCCTGACTGTTCCTGTTTCCTTTATATCTTCGCCAGACTTCCATCTAGTACTTGTTGGGTTTTGCCAGAGAAGAAAAAAACACCTTTTTTCAGCATTGTCTTGACCCTGCAGCATGGAAGTAGTGCTTTAAACAAAATAAAGCTGCTAGAAGTTTACCGAGTTGGCAAGTCACTGATAAAACACGGTGTTGTGCTTGCAACTACCCAGCATCAGGTAAATTCACAAGATGTAAGCTAAAAGACAGAAGCAGCATTTTCATGTGTTGTGTTTTTTTTTATTTTTATTTTTTACCTACTGCACAAGTTTGTTTTGTTTTTAAAATAAGTAGGATCAAACAGCAGCAGTGAAAAACTGCTATCAAATCTTATTTTATGACATGTAAGTTGTGCATTGTTTTCTAGCTTTTTGAAAAACTGTTTATTAATTGTTTACAATGCTTCTTGTGCTGATTATTATCAGGAGAGAAAGTGGTAATAGAGACATTCAAAGCTTTATTGAAGTAAATCATTGACATTAGAGATAAAATGTTTTTCCACAGATAGCTTGCTGGCCAATTGGATAGTTTGTATTCTTTCTATGTGTATTTATTCCCATGACTTTCATGAAAAAAAAGGTATGAGCTTGTATCATCATTTAGATGAAGTTGGACACCAAGGTCAAAACAAAGAGGGTCTCAGCTCCCAAATACTCCTTCTCTTGTTTAATTTCATGGGCCCTTATCTACTTGTAGGCTCCCATATGTTTTGGCTTATATATTTGGCTTTCCTTTTCACCAGTGTTGAGAAAGTCAGCATTTCAAATTTTTAATTGGATTCTTCAAAGCAAGTCCCTAACAGATGCCACAGGAAAGATGGGAGCACATCTAATGAAAATCAAGACATAAACTTGGAATAGGAACATCTCCCTTTAATGATAAGGCAAAGAGAAAATAAGATTTTGCTTTATAGTCCTTCATACGTATTCATGAAAGAACCATACATCAGTATTTTTTATGTCTGGATACAAATACCAGCTAGACATATACACTTCTGTTTTGAAACCAGTCCGGTAATTCTGTGTTTGAACTTTGCTACATTTTTCTGCCAGGAAGATAGAAAGCTTTTTCCCGCACATATACTCCTATATTGCACATAAGTTCTTTTTCTTTCTTCCATCGTGCTTTCCACATGGGATTACAGGTCACCTCTTTAATATCCTCTAAATACTAACTCTGGCAGGACTCAAGGGAAAATATTTCAACACTTGAAAGATAATGAATTAGAGATCGACAGGTAGGCCCGTCACTTTTTTGAAGTTTCCAGGCTAACATCTATCTGCTTTTTATTTCCAAAGAAAAGCCTTTTCTAACCCTTTTCAAAGACACATCATCACAAGTCCTCATGCTAGAAGCACTCATTACTCGTCTCTGATCAGGAGGATTGCGAAGTGAGTGTCTCCCATACAGCCTCTGGCAAGGATTAAGAAGAACTCAAATCTGAGATTTGTTGTTAATTATGAATGTCTAAAGGAAAGTGTGGAAATTGAAGAGAAGGAAAGAGAGAGTTCAGCAGCTTTTAAATAGGGTTGTTACAACTGCAAGACTAGACACTCACAGTCAGGTATTCTATAAAGCAATTCACAGCAAATTCTCCTATGAGGTAACACATTTTATATCTTACATTTTCAGTTTCTTGAAGACTTGAGCTGAGAAAATAGTTTATTGATGCATCTCAGGAGAAAACCTTTAAAGGAAATGTTAAAATTTATCACCAAACAGTAGTGCTGCTTTATAATCTAAAATATTCCATTTGGTTAGGTTATTTTATTGTCCTGTTAGAAAAAGTTTCTCTCACTGCACTGAATGAATGTAAAGATTCCAAAGTCATCTGTGAATGACGTTAACTGTGAGCAATATTATTCTTCTATAATATTGAAATGGAAATTATGAAGGAATTCCATCAAGTTTGCATGGCATTGCTGATTTGGCTATTGCACTGGCACTGAATTGATAGGTATACTGAATATGTTTGTCCATGCAGAAAGAAAAGCCATGGGCCAAAGGAAACTCAATTATTGTACTTTTGGCTGGACTAAATTAATTACTCTGTGAATGCTCAAAAATTTCCTCAGTGTAAGGTCATGTTTTAGGGATTAGCTTTGGACTACTGCCCTGAATTTTTTGGTGATGTGACAAAGATAAGTGGGAAATGGAGACAAGTGTTTAACAGTGGTAATCATTTGCTGCCAGGACATGTATAAACACCCTGCACCATGAGCACAACGGAAAGCAATGCTAAAATTGTATGATTTGGAAGCAGTACTGTGGCTGGCTCTTTGCAGTAGGAGCTGTAGGACAAAGAGAAACCTGAAATATAAATCAATTTCTAAACTGGCATTTAAAAAGCCTTATGCTTTCTTCAAGTGGAAGTAACAGCTTATTCTTCAAAAACTAGAAAAATTACACAATTTCACACAAATTTGGACTTATTTTTCCAAAATCCTTCCATAAAAACATGTATCATAATTAATTTTTCATACACAGGCAGGACTTTTATTGCTAAAACCATTATGCAATCACACACTTTTTTTTCATTTACAAAAGAAGCTTATCTATTCTGTTACTCTAGATGCATATGATCATGATAATTGTTCTGCCCTGAGATACTTTGCAAAGCAGATTCTCGAAGTCTAATTTAAATACACCAAGAGTGCCCCCTCCTATACATTAAATCCACACTTGACATTGATTTTAAAGTTAGCCTACTTGGCAGCTTTTTCTACTATCGTTGCATGTTTCTAACCCACAGAGATATCATTTATTTCCAGAGTACATCTGAAGGGAAGGTCTGTAAGAAAACCTGGATTTCCTGTCAAAACAGAAGCCAGGGAATTATTGGATTCTTGACTCCATCTAAATTGCAGTCCTCAATTTGATGCTTGAAATATATTAATTTACAAAAAAAAAAAAAAAAAAAAAAGGAATAGAATTATAGAAATGAAACAATGAATATAACACAACTCTGCATCTTTTCTTGGAATACTAAAGATAGCCCAAGGTAATGAATGCATCGAGTATGTATATATTCAGATTAGCAATCCAATGAACATTGGCATGAAGCTACCTCACAAGTATATGAATCAAAGATACGATAGCAGAGCATATGGGTGACAGCAACTGTTTTATGGATTATATATGTAGATAGTATATTTCAATAGAAAATGTAAGAAATGTATGCACTGTTGTGACATTTAAAGACAGTATATAGAAATGATATAAATTAAACCATGTTTTCACAGTTATTGCAGTTTGTAAAATTCATGTCAGACGTGAATGGTTTGTTAGTACAATTTGTGAACAGTACACTGGAAATAATTTCAAGTAAATAAAATTAAAACCAAGCTTTTATAGTTCAAATATCATCTACCTGAAGTGATTAGCAATCATCATCAATTTTCAATGTTGCAGATAAAGAGAAATCGTAGTGCCTATGGAAATAGTTATTTTTGTCATGAATACTCCTTAAACTTAACACACTAATGACTGTTTTTTCCTTTTTTAAAAGAGGCTTAGATACTACACCACTTCTCCACTCTTTTTAGTATTCAGTAAAAAACATTTGCAGTTTAAATTTCCGACCTTTAGATCCCATTTGCAACTGACTCTCCCTTCTTTTTTAACATCTTTTCTTACTATAGCATACACAGGATACAACAGCTAAAATAAAGAAACATTCTGATTATTGCCACATCTACTAACATCCACCCTTGTCATATTTTGCACAAAAGCCTAATAGGCTGTTAATTCTGATCCTTCTTTCTATTATAGTGAATCTTTGCTGTGCAGGGGCAGAGAATCAAGAAAAATGGGCAGAGGTGGGAAAGGAAAACAAACAACCCAAAAGTAATTGTGTTGTAACTTGTTAGGAACAGTGATGAAATTTTCAGAATAACATGTACTCTTTATACAAGATGCATTAAATCATAGAATCATAAAATAATTTGAGTTGGAAGGGACCCTTAAAGGTCATACAGTCCAACTCCCATGCAGCAAACAGGAACATCTACAGTGATCTTCTAGTAGGACTTCTAAAATGATCTTCTGCTAGATTCAGTAGTATGCAGATCATAATATTATTTTTATTAACGTTATCTGCTTTACCTAAAGAAATTATAATAATAATTTAAAAAAACACAATTTTGTGAGAGTGATTTACAATCTGCATACTACAGCCACGGAAAATAACTTCCAGTAGACATCCCACACTGCTTATATAAGTCTTCCCTACTATACAGGTATGTTTGCTTTCAGAAATGTGACTGCTTTAATGTAACATTACTGCAAAACAAAAGATAAGTAACAATCCAAACACACAGTGTTGATCCAAAACAGCATCTAATCATAAGAATAGAACAGAGGTTAGAAATTTTATATGCCAAGACGTACAGCAACTTTATATTACTGTGCCGGGGTCAAAAAGGAGCATTTTAAGGATAATAAGGTGTTGGGTGATAAGGTGACTCACATCTCCCAAGTACTGAGCAACTGCATCTTGTTGACAGCACAAATTGAAACAGCTTGACTGAACTGCTGTGTTCCTAGAATATCCCTGGGATGAAAGACTTAAGGGAGATCCTCTGTGCTTGATGCAGGCACAGCAAGCAATAGGCTATTCACCAAGCACGATCTGGAAGAACATAGCTACCATTTCCAAAAAACATGACTTTTCCCCTTTTCCTTTCATTTTCCCCTCCCTTCTATCCATCTAGCTAAACCACAGAAATCTACAAATATTTGAAAAATATTTGTAATAAAATGTCACTCTTAAAATTTGTGTCTGGAAAGTTACTGCATGGATTGATACCAAAGGCTTCTATAGCAATGTAAGTTAGCAGAGAGATTTAAAAGCCAGTTCATGATTTTGAAAAGACAGTAGTAAATTAGTATATTCATTCACGCATTCATTCATGTTCTTTATATACACTGGCATGTCCTATCCATATCGCATGGGGAAAACAAATAATATGAAAAACTAAGAACTGTGATTGCCACCAAAATGCACAAGAGATAACAAATCACATCAATGACCCTTATCTCTGCAGACTATTGAAATCTCCAGGAACACAAAAGAAGTGGTTTCTCTTTGCATGAGAAACCTCAAATGAATGTTATTCATACTCCCACACAGGTGAACCATTATAAATCATTTTTACCCATATCTTTCTAGCTGATAAGGATGTGTCTGGGGAGTTAGAGAAACTTGTTTCTTTCTGTGTATCAAACAAAATGTCTGGGAATGACTACCCTTCCCCGCTGTAGAAAATACCAGAAATATCATGGCATTGGTCCGTTGTCATTCCAATTAGAAAAATAAGTAGGTTGTTAAACAGGTAAATGCATAAGCAAAATTTGTTTTTGATCTCTACTGTTGTAACTCAATTTCCTGTTAGGCAAAATATAGGGTTAATTTTTAACCTGAAGAGAGCAAGATAAAAAAAAATAATAATTTGCATGGCTGGAAACATTTTGTTGCATGCACCTTAACTTCACTAGAAAGATCTCTGAGCAAGAAAATATTGCACACCCATTCTGTGCAATTGTTTTGGTGGCACTGAAACTTATGTAGGATTTCTTTCTGTGATGGGGATTTTAAGAAAATATTGATTTAAGTTTCTAGTGCTATTCCTATTAATTTCAT
The DNA here is from genome assembly GCA_023055505.1 of Callipepla californica brunnescens. Lineage (NCBI taxonomy): Eukaryota > Metazoa > Chordata > Aves > Galliformes > Odontophoridae > Callipepla > Callipepla californica. The sequence continues at coordinate 103,376 of JALIRH010000106.1, read as the reverse complement.
GGAGCTTAAATTCTTCTTAGATTAGGTTATTTTAAATTATTTATTTATTTTCTCTTTTAAAATAAAATCTGTCTTTGGCTAAAATCCAAGCACAATTATAATGTTACAACACTAGAACCATTTTATTTCTGAAATAATTTTTTTCCACAACAATTATTTCAAAATACACCCCAATTACAACATACTTAAAACATATGTCAGTTACTGACTTATCACAGCTCTGAATCAATGTGTTATATAATTCCATGAAGAAAGAAAAGGAAAAAAACTTCTGGAGTCCCCTGAATTCAATGTAGAGAAAGCAATACCACATAGATCAGATGCTGACTGTTACAATATCATGATGTAGCCTGGAGAGCATCTCCAGTAGCCAAGACCAAAAAACCTTTGGGCTTCAGATGCAAGTACCTAAAACTCTTTACCACAACCAGACATCTAGGGTGAAATGTAACACAGCATTATCTTCCTGTTCTGTGATGTCTAATAATTAGCTAAATGTTTAAATAGTCACTCTGCAGATTTCTTCTTTTTTTTCCAAACAGACTAGTACAAAAGGAATTTAATGGCTTAAACATCAAGAACTATTTGGCAAATAAATAAATAATGTATTCATTTTATCCCCCTAAACAACTTTGCTAATGTAACAAAACTGGTGTTCTATCCCAATGAATGTATGTATAAATAGTCCACATTTCTGTGAAAAAGATCATAATTAATGAGTCAGGTAGTTAGATGTTCCTAGCTATTACTTCATCTTTTTTCATTTTCTGTTCCACAGTCTTCACCTCCATAGACTTTTGAATAAGACTGATCAAATGGAAAATCAGGTTGCAATTATACTGAATGAAATCCATAAGTAATGTTGAGACATGTTAATTTTGGGGAATTGATATTTGCCTTGGTCCCATTATATAATAATCTTCACCACTATAAATTTAGTCTTTAGAAATAAATGTATTTTTTGTTCCCATGGATAAGATGCTCCAAACATCAAAAAGTATGGTTTCGATATCTAAAGATTTGGAAATTCAATTAGACCAGAAACATGGAGTGGATTTCTTAAATACTATTTTTCCCTTTGCTTGGAAAACATTCAGAATTCAAAAATCTCTCTTTTTTTTTTTTTTTTTTTTTTTTGTCAGACTCGAATAGATTTATTTTACACGCGTTTAAATAAGGGTACAATACAGGATTATGCTAAAGAGAGAAAAACTGCAAGGGGAGATAAACTGTGGAAGTGTGGATGAGTTAAGAGTTATCCCTTCTATCATAGAGTTCCTGTCTTTTTTTTATTTTTCTATTTTTAATTTTTTTAATATACAGTTGTCTTTCTGTAAGGAAAGCAAAGAGTGGGTGGTTATACATACAGAGGGAAGAGCATGGAAGACAGGCAGTGTGGGAAGAAAGAAAAGACAGGAAAGGCAACATGCACAAAAGTAAGCTAAAGTACACAGACTGAAAAAATGAATCATAAGCTTAAAAGAATATATGCAAAAAATAAAAGATGGGAAATTCTTCTTCAACTATTCATACATACCATTTATGGGTAATTCTCCAGCGCTTGTACGAAGTTAAGGGCAGATTTATCTTTCCACTCTACTGGAAAAATAGGAATTTTCAGTTTCAAAATTATTATTCCATCACAAAAGAGAAAAAAAAATAAAAAATGATAGTTTTGTAAACTAAAACTGCTATCATGAGAAACTTTGAAATCCTAAGTCTCTACTCAGTTCAGCATCACTACTATGATTTAGATAACCATTAAAAAGGCAATTAAAGCGAGACAATATTTGAAGAAAGTTATCAATTAAATTCCTAATGGAAAACAAAAAGAAAAACTGCCTATTCTTTCTTCTCTGCTCCAAGAAATCAGCTGTGTAGCACCTTTCTGAATCAGATATCACATGATCAGCTAATTCCATAATCAGCTAATGCCACAGTACAACCTGCAAAGAAATAATGTGGAGTTTCTTGTCAGTACTGTAGAAAGAGTTATTTGAAGCCAGTGTCTGCTATGGTGCCAGAGAACTAGCACCCAGCCCTCTCAGCACATTTAACTCTAATTCTTTTCACCTGTTACATCACTAAATCAAGGTTGCTTACTGGTTGTCAAATGTTAGCTCATTAAGCTGAAGGAATTTGTGAGAAGTCTCAGAACAGAAAATAAACTCAAAGAGGAGTATATGAATAAGATACTATATGCTGTCTTCGTTAAATGGAGTGTGATATTGCTGCAGTATACCTCTATTTGTTATGTCTTGGAGGATGCTTTAATTTTAGCATATTCAAGAAAGCCTGTGATGCTGTTTCTTACCCGCTGCTGATCCTTCTACAAGCATAGGCTTGCAACCCTGACAACAAAGATTTTTTGTAGAACCAAGAAGTAAAGACTGGCTCCCTAAACATTCTACGGAAACATGCATCTGCATGTGAAAATTGATTTTTCAATAACTGACATGCCTACAGTAGCCTTTTAATGCACTGTGACCAGAAGACAAGCAATTTCAAGTGCAATACCTAATCAGCCAATAATTAATATAACCCCTTAGAGATTTCCAGTTAACCTCACTTCCAGATATAACACAGTAAAAATGATATAATTTGTTTTTGAAAACCACAAAACACAGTACTAATATTGACCCAGATTCAAAGGTACAGAACAAAACAGGTACTGAGAGAGACAGAAATAAATGACTCTGAAAAGGTAAAATGTACATTTGTTTTCTGCTTCTCTTTCTTCCTTTTAAATGACATTTTGGATAGCAAAAATACCTACCTGTTTATTTGCTAATACTGTACCAAAAATACATATACAATAACATCAGTTTATTTTATAGAGTGAACAAGTAGTCACCATTAAGCAGATTTATGGTTTTGAGAATACTTTTATTGCGCATCTCTGTGGAAATATCTCTCTTCAAGATAAAGCAGCACTTCAGCTACGCAAGGAGTACATAAAGGAACTGCTGTAAAGGAACAATTTGGCACATACTTTGCTTTTAGATTTGCACAAGAAAAATAACTGGAGATAGCTATAACTTAAATCAGCTCTTGGCCTAACTATTTGTGTCCTGAAAACCATTGTGTTATGCTACACATTGATGAAGAAACACCACTTGGCATTTCAAACCTAGGTGTATAAATTTGGTGTATCAAGTGGGTATCTGTTCCCCTGAACTTAGCTCAGGGACAAGACAAAAAGCACTGATCTGGCAAAGCTTTAGGAAGCTGAGGGTGGAGGCTGCAGCAGGGACTGTAGGGAACTGAGGGAGCATGGGGATTCATATTTGAAAGCCTGTTTACAGATCATAAGAGCAGTAAGAAAGTTAATTTGCCTTCAGTGTGACTAATTTCCAGTGCAGCCAGAAGGAACTGAGTGTTCTTGGCTCCCATATAATTGGCTTTATAATCAGTGGGTTTGGAATAAGATGATAATTGACCACATTTAATCACAACACTTTTTAAAAGAAAACACTCTTATTAGGCAAAGTCTTGTCTTTAAAGTTTGTCTTCCAAATATATTAATGAAGATTAGACATAGTTTTTCCATTTAGACAAATGTCAACCTAAACAGTTCCACAAAATATCTGACCTAAGGGGCAAAGTTTTCAACCTAATCAGGTGCAATGAGATGAGGATGCAAAAAGGAGGAGAGCTCTATCAGCAGACAAAGGCAAATATCAGCATTGCTGTACCCTGGCTCAGGTTGTAAGCTGCACACATCCAAGTGGCTTCAGCCATGCTTCTTTTCGGACGTGAGCTAGTGTCCCACTATGCCCACCACCTGAGAGCCACTGGGCTGCTGCCAGAGTCAGGCAGGCAGCCATCTCCATATATCTACTAAGAATTTTAGTCTGGCAGGTATGTCATGAGGTAGCTTACTGATGTGTTTTCACATACCAAATTTGTGTATATCCATAGTTTCATATATACAACAAGGCACAAAAAGTCTTGGCTATATTCAGAATCAAACTACAACCTAAACCTTACAAACAAAGAATATTTTTTCATTTCCACTATGGGATGAATCCAAGGTTTTAAACATATTTATGAATGACTTTCATTCTTTTTTTCATCCCTGAATGTATTTGTTTAAGTGAAGGATATTTCTAGAAATGGTCAGATGTATTGGATTTCCAAACAGTTACACCAACCAGACTGTCTTAGAAGGCAGAATAAAGAGTTGAGGGAAAAGGAAATAATTCAAGACACTGACACTTGCAAGACTGGAAATGCAGCATGTCATCATCTCAGTGAGTAATCTGCCATATGACAATCTGTGTTGACCAGTTTCTGTTTAAGTGTGTGAAAAGTCCACTCTAAATAACACAGAATTGCAGGGGTTGGAAGGGACCTCAAGAGATTGAGTCCAACCTGTCTGTTTAAGCAGGTTCCCTACAATAGGTATCATACACAGATGTTCAGAAGGGTCTTGAATATCTCCATAGAAGGAGTCTCCACAACATCTCTGAGAAACCTGATCCAGTGCTCCATCACTCTTACCATAAAGTTCTTCCGCATGTTTGCATGGGACTTCTATTGTTCAAGTTTTAGGCCATTGCTCCTTATCCTATCACTTTGCCACCAAGAAGAGTCTGGCCTCATCCACTTGCCTCCCCCTTCATCTCAGATATTTATAAACTTTAATCAGATGTCTCAGTCATCTCTGACTTTCCAGCTGTATAAGTATTCATTTGTGCTTGTAGATTTCTGTCCATCCAAATTATCCAAATAATGGAAAGCCCTTCATTTCTGAGAATTTAGAAACCTTTAGATGAAATGAAAATATATGCTTTTAATAGGACATATTTGTTATTTGACCTTCTCTCCAATATATGCAGAATCTCAGAATATTTTTCCAAAGGAAGGTGATGACTTACTGTCAAGTTGTCTGAAACTGTGCACTGAGTAGTCTTGACTGAGGTTAAACTGGAAGAATTCAAGGTCTAAGGTTGAGTTCTCATGCTGACAAACAAATTTCTCTTGGACCCCATGGAAATGAACTCTACCTGAGATATCACTTCCAACACATCTTAATTGTTTGCTGTTGTGTTCTGGAAAAAGTGTTGGTCAAAGAAAAGATTTCAAAAGAATTTTAAAACCTATTTTGAAATATTTTTCAATCTCTTGGTTTTTTTGCAGGATGGAGAGGAAAAATTGCTCTTAATATCATTTCTGATCATTGTGTCCTTCTGCAGAGTAGCAATCACTACTTCCCTTTTGAGTGCAACTGCTCTGTGGCATATCTTCTGCAAATGCTAAATTAATGTCCAGTTTTGATTCATTTTTATTCATTCAGAGTCAATTATTATACTGTATCCAAATACACATCAATGGTAACAGGTGGACTGATGACTTAGCAGACTCATTTTTATATGTACTGTAAGCTGAAGATGGAAATAATACACTTCTAGAACTGACATCATGTTTTATATTTTGATTCTACACAAGAGGGTAGAAATACTTTCCCAGTGTAGTAAAAAATTGCTTATATTTGCTTTAAAAATGTCCATAACACCTGTATATTTGCATTCAAGTAAATCAATTTTATAGTAGAAATATTTGCTGAAATGTACTAATTTAATATGGACAGTTACTTTAATGTAGATGTTAAATCATACAAAATGGATAGTTTAGAAACTGATTCCAAGCTCAGTGTTTGTCCGGTCACAAACAGAATACTTGTACATGCAGTCTAAACACCTGGCACATAAATATGCTCAGTGAATGCCTTGCAAGTTTGCTACTCATCAATGAATTTATTGGGTTTTAAACTGAGAAAACCACAGAGCATGAATAATACGGGAAACACACACATGCAAAAATAATGCCCTCAGAATAATGAAAGACTCACTCATTTTCTCAGAAATAATAGTTTTCCCATGTTCCTTTCAATCAAGTTGTAGGCAATGTATTCTGGATACATCAATTAACACTCTTCATTCCCTAATGAATTCCACAGTATTAATGTCACGTTCTAGATCATCTTGGTAGCTCACTCTGATTTTGGATGTGCCAGGAAGAGCAGCGCAAATACTTTCTTCAGTTTTTAATGGTAAGGCATTTTGGCAATTGGATGAAACACTGTGGGACACATGAAAGTGGTCCAATATTATTGGCTGGTGATAGCTTTCCCTTCAGAGATTGATTCTTTTTCATAACATTTCTGGCTGAGTGCAGGTGTACAGAATAATAGCCCATGGCATCAAAAAGGAAGATAAAACTCAATAAAAAACTGGGGATGAGAAAGAAAATTCATTTTTAGTTTACGTTAGTTGTTGCTACTGTGAGCAAAATGACATGGCTTTATCACATAAGAGGAGAGGAAGGCAACATGTAAAGTTTGCTCTCTATGCAATGTGTGAAGCATATTTTTATACATACACACTCTTCTTTCTTACTGCATATATGTTTGCATTAAGGAAGAACTGCTTTGGATGGTGCAGCACACATTGCTCATCTGTTTCATGTGAAGAAGAGAAATGGGCATTTGAGAGTTTTTTAGACTGAGTACTTGGTTATTGCATTCAACTTGATACAATGCTTACCTCCATAAGGACGTATAGTTTCATTTTATAAAAGAGATAACAAGACAATTCTGCAGTAGAAAGCATTCCTTGAAGTCTGAAAGGCAGAGCTTCCCCAGCACAGGTCACTGCAAAAGGAGCTGAGGAACACCAAACTGCAACACCAGATCATCTGATCTCACTTACTTCTACATTCCCCTCCAGACTGTACATACTTTTATAAGAATTACATATTGCTTCAAAAAAAACAAACAAACAAAAAAAAAAAGGTTGTCCAACTGAAAAGGAAAGCGGGAAAGCAAGAACTTTCTTTTGCTCTACAGAAAACAGTTTTGGCAGGACAGATTTTCTGTAGGCCTGCATGTAGATTTGAATTATATTCAAACGCATTGACCTTCCTGGTCACAGATTGTATAATCTGTGTCCATGTGTGAGGCAAGAAAAAAGATGATACTACAAATTTAAAGGCTTCTAAGAATTTATCCTTTATTTCTCTTGGTTTCTGTGATAAAATAATAATTAAAAATCTCCCTACCTGAAATTCCACTCTCTTATTTTCATGACAACAAATAAATACAATATTTTAAAAAATCTGAGACAACATTTAATTTCCTCTCCAGAATGTAATTACACAGAATAAACATTTCTATGTTAAATTATTGCAAGATGTATTCCCTCTTATAATGCTAATGTTGATGTATCCACAGTGCAATGATATCATTATACTGTGCAGCTTAATTGTAGAATCGATACGAATTTTGGTATTAAAAACTGAATTACTGTATTTCTAACAGCATATTAATTATTCTGCCAAGTAGTTCAAAAAGAAATAGAGAAAAGATTTGTGATTTTTCCACAAGACAACAGAATTTGCTTTATCCACTAATCTTTAGTTGTCTGCTTCTGTGTTCCTTTTCCATTTATTTGAGAAACAAACAGTCCAATCAAAAGCTAGTTACTCTCATAGTAAGGAATAATGATATATCTAAAATGGGAATGAAGCACATCTAATATTGCAGGAAGATTTTTTTTTTTTACTTTTACTAAGAATTACAACAAAAGAAATTATAAAAATGTTTGATTTTTAATTACAAATGCAAAAATATGAGAATACTATTAGTAGAAATGGCAATGTATCAGTTATATTACTGCTAAACTCAGTAACCATAATCCTTTTGTGAAGACAATATGTATTCTCAACAGAACCAGAAATCAGCTTCTTAATGCCACTAAATGTACAATGTGAGAACTAGCAAGTCACTGAAACAAACTACGGTGATACAGAGATATAAAATATACAACATGTATTGTGAAAAATACATTATCATTTGGCTTTAGTTTCATAAGCAAGAAACCATGATAACCCACAGCTATTGTGCATCTGTGTATGTAGAGAGGAAGAGATGCAGACATTAATGCATTCTGTTCAATGAAATTTGACAGTCTTAAATGTATTTCCTTTTTCTACCTATAGTCTAATTTAGATACTTCTAACTGTGCAACCAAGCTGAGTAATGACATGGAACTATCTTAACATGCTGGGAGAACTATGCCTCATTTTGAGCCTCAATTTGCACCTAAATCATATATTTGAATTCTGCAATATCACATAGTGTACGAAACTGTCTATGTTTAATATTGTAAATGTCATTTAGAAATAAAAAGTAAGCAAGGAGATTTCAATGAAAGACAAGAAAAGGAAAAACAATGAAGAAAGTCACCTTTTTCTTGCAGTAAAACCTTCTTTCATATATTAAATGCATAACGTGTTATTATATTGACACAAAGGTATTAAAAGAAAGGACAAAGATCAATTCCTGTGGCAGATACTGATAATGGAAGTTGAACTACTGTCTATAGTATATCTAGATTATTTGGCCTCACCAAAGCCACAGAGGCGTGTAGTGGATAGATCTGAGTAGCAGAATTAAACACTGAAGACCTGAGGACAAATAACCTCACACTGTATCAGCAGGATTTTTGTTCTGTCAAGGAGATCTCAGGAAGGTCTGGGAAAAGATTCAAACATCTGGCTCTAACTACTACCCTGCAAGGGCACAGCTCTCACTGTGTTGTAGCTGCCAGCACTATGTCCATGTCTTTGACACCTTACCATGTTTACTGTGGTAGTAGACACCTATATTTTGACAGGCACATCCCCATGATAATTCTAGTGTCCCACACCAAGCAATTCAAGCATCTGCATTATTCTAATAATAGCTTGGAAGTCGACATTAAAATGTTACTGGTTAAGATCTGTAGATGACATGATGCTTGAGGGACTTTCCACTGAAAGACTGGTAAGCACTGAAAAGGTAGGGAAAAATGCAAAACAGCAAGTCATTTATTTTAACTAAAAAAAAGACACGTCACCCATATGTATACACTGGGTAGGTGACTACTTTGGAAAGCTGTGAAGAAAAATAATTTGGGAATCATGGGAAATAATAAGCAGAAGGTATTGATTTAACAGCCACCCATACCATAAGCGGATCAAAAACTGAGATCTTTTTTACATATAGAAAGGCTATTTTTCACCAGCCTTCTAGCTGAATCTGAAACACCCCTCCAGAGATGTTACATCTCGATAGTTACAGGCTCTACAGCCACCTGTGTAACAACAAATTTAACCTGTACATGACAAAAAGTGCAAGGAACTTTGAGTCGTTGCAAGCATTTTCATAATTATAAAACTGCTTCTCCTGTGCCAAGAAAAACTTGCTCTTTGCCCTCAGAATATTTAATAAGAAATGGCACTGAAATAAGGTTAACTTAGGCTTGGGGCCAATTTTGAAGGAAAAAAAAAGCCTCTGAATATGTTAACTTCATATGTCAGGCTTCTTTCTCTAGAATAGCCAAGGTTAAACCCCAAGATCCAAATATATCAGCATTTGTAGTTTTCAAGAGGAATATCAATATAACACAGCTCAGGAGTGTTTCTTACTACAGAGAAACTTCAGTTTGTATCTGAGCTGTTCATAAAGTTTTATGCAGATTCTCCTCTCATTTCTTTTAAGCCACCGCCATGAATATGAAGTAGGCTGTAGGATTAGAAAATCATTTCATCAGAATCCTCAGGCTGGAACAGAAGCTCCACTTGTCTGTAAGGTTTAAGTTATGAGCACCCCAATGAACTGGATTTGGCAAACATTTTGTTTATTAATAGAACCAAGCACTATTCATCTCTATTTCTATTGAGATACTCAACAAAATAATACCAATTGTAAAATTTTGATTACTAGCATATTCTCTGGATAAAATTAACCACTTTCAAAAGTAAAGAAATGCAGGAAACCTAAGTAGAAGAATCTCAGAGAAATTTTACGATATATCATTATTAATTTTAACATTTTGACTCTTCTGACCTCACTGAGTGAGCTCTATGTTCAGACATCTCTTCAGACTGCAAATAGGAATGACTTCCTTTTCTGCAAGGGGAATGGTCAGATGAGTTCATCTAAAATGCAAACACATATCTGGGGGCATGATTTGAACCATTTTCTCATTGTCAATCAAACAACAAAACTATTGTTATTGTGAAACAAATCCAGATAAATCCATAATATAAAGTACTGATTCTACTGACCACTCTCTAGTCTTGCTCCCCAGCTTTGCCTCTCCAGTGGGTAACAGAGCAACAGATGTCTAAATTGCACAGGGTAGGGGCAATTCTGAATTTTTCTCCATGGCCCATAATTTCCCATTCAATTACATAGCCTCAACTCCTGCTGCCAAGACCATGTGCTATAACTATGTATGAAAGGTCTCCAGAGCACCTCATAGCCATGGTCTCTTACAGGCAATTAACTAGGGATCTCATCAACAGAAAATAAAGGGAAAAAGAAATCAAATAATTCCTGATCTAGTTAGATAATAATCTGAATATAGAAGGTAAAAGGAGAATAAAAAGAAAATTAAATACTCTTCACATACTCTCCTCTGAGTAGATGCCAGGTGTGCTCGTATGTGTGTGTGTGTGGACTTCCAGGAGACAATTCAAAATGAAACAAAAAATCAGTTATATCAAAGATATCGAAGTGCAGATTAAAAGGAAAAAAAACACAACATAATAATAAATATAATAAAGGTAATCTACTTCTTTGGGGAAGCAACTGACAAATACAAGAACAGAATGATCTACAATAAAATTTGACTACGAGGAATCCCTGTACAGATGGGATCAGCTTGCTTGTTTCTTTTCTGCCTTAGATGCGTTGTTCTAGAAATATGCAATGTCAGCTCACTGCAGTGATAACAAATAATTGCTGAAAGAAATCCCTGTATGTCAAGATTAATCACTGATATAAATTCATTGACTAGAGTGACATTTTGTACTTTGGTCTCTCATGCTTGGTATTTGCTATGGCATATTTTCAGCTCATATACTTAAATGGAATTTTGACCTGAGAGCCATCTCGGCCAACTCTTGTTCACTTCTGACAGCTCTTCTGAGAACAAGTTAATAATTCACAGCAAAAGTTGGATCAGCCATTTCTTTGAATAAGTGATGTTTAACAAGTCTTTGACAGCTGTGGGAAATGCTTAGCTTTCATAATAATTTTAAAGATTGAATATTATTTTTTAAGTATTACCTTTCAGGAAGTCAGCCCAAGATTGTTTCCCATGCTCTGTTCTCCTATAAGTGGGGTGGCATCTTTAAAGCTATTGAAAGGAGTTTCATCGGAAAAGCTTTTTATAACTGCTTTGATAACTGTTTCAAAGTAGTAAGAATGCAGTGTTTTAATCATGGGTAAATGGAGTAAAAGCTCTGAAGAGCCTATAGAATATGTGGAATGTCTTACCTTCCTCCAAAATATTTAGGAATTTTGATGATATACCACTGTTATTATTTCCATGTGGACACACTAATAGATTTATGAGACAGGAAGAGATGCATATCCATTCTCTTTGCTCTCAGGAGTTCGACAGCACAGGATAACCAGCAGCATGATTCAACATAAAAAAATATTTTTGACATGTATGTGTACCACAGTAATTGTCAGTGTACAACTCAAACATAAAAGCTACTTCCTATTGTAAAAGTGGTACCATGCATTTTTTTGCTCAAACATTTTCTGAAATATTTTTTTTGTATGGTCCTACTACCACTATATTCGTTGTCTCTATTGTCACTTTGCACTGAAAGTGTAAGATAACCAAAAAAAGTGAGTGAGAAAAGTTTGCAACCTTTTCTAAACAAAATGAGAATGAGCAAATCAAATAATAAAAAAGAAATGAGTCCATAGAAATATACAGTATATATCCTAGAAGTTACGGATATAGTATGAAAAAGCTCTTGACACTTGGTATGCTTTGGCCTCATGCAACAGTCATTAAGACTCTACTCTGCATGCTTTTCCTATTGGGCACAGCAGGAGTATTGCTACTGGACTGATGGAGCAAGATCATAAACGTGTAATATTTCTTCACATGTTCATTTTCTGATCATTTAATATAGCAGTTTCTCAATGTTTTGTTCATTTTATAAAGTGTTTAGGTCAGGCTTGATGACCTTGAAGGTCTTTCCCTACCTGAGCAATTCTATGATGATTCTATGAATATGAATTGGGCCCAATGAAAAGGGTGGGCAGAAGGTAGAATAATGTATATTTACAAAGTTCTTTCATAATGTATGTATGATCTTTTTTGCAAAATAGCTTCTAACTTTAAATGAGTCTATAAATATAGAGAAGTAACTCATTTTTTGTTTTTATTTTTTATTATTACATTTGAAAGATGTTTCGATTCTATTCTACCTGTAGTTGTTAAAGATTACCAATGACAAAGGCAGTCTGAAAACTTTTCTTGTTTTTTAGGCAGTTCTAAAATTGTGTCAGTCATCACCATTACAACTTGTTGGAAACATACAGAATTAGTGTCTCGGTTTTCCAAGATCAACCTCTTCCTCCAAAGAAAAGAATTACTCATCTAGTGAATAATTATTTTCTGACATTTTGATGCTCCAAGGAGCTCTACATGCAAATTTCCTACTTCTTGAAACTGAAAAATACAGTCAGAGCGCTTAAGCATCTTGAGTGCAATAGTCCTTCCTTGGACATAAGGTCTAAAATATACTGCAGCAAGAGCCTGCTAATCTACTTGCACGTTCAAATTAACTTCTTACTGTTTGTTTTAAAGTGAAAGTCATGGCACAGGCTCCACAAAAATCAGATTTATGCAAGTTTAATAAACCTCATTGCAAGTTATTGCTCAGATTTTCATGCTCTGGTTATCTTGGAAAGCACGTAGGAAAGAAAACAAAAGTCTTCCAAAGCCCAGCATTCTTCCAACAGCACAGAAAGCAAAGGCAAAACAGTATTTTCTTCCACTGTGCTAGTGAGAGTAGTCAACTTTCTGCTCAGTGAGATGCTGTGAAAACTGACATGGTGGGAAACAATTCTTTGTCACATAGAAGCTAGAAGTTGTACTAAGAGATAAACTTTTAATTAAACTGGACTTCCTGAGTGCTATATACTATCTTGGTGTTATTCTGCTGACAGCATCATCAATTGCAGAGCTGACAGCAAGTGGGCTTATAGCTCAAAACACTGAAGTATTTTTTCATTTCCCCACTATTCATTTTGCAATCAAACATGAACTCAGTTATATTATACATAAACCTATTGCTCTTTTCCTAAATGAGTCCATATAATTCATGTCAAAATTCAGTGAAGCTGTAAAATCACCACTCAGAGAATGTCTTAGTCAGAAAGGTAGAATCAGATTTTTATTTAATTTCATCAGCTTTCCACATCACCTATTATTTAGTTAGTGAATTAAAACTGTCAATGTGCAAGTTATTACCAAGTGCCAGGAGATAATGATAGACCTGGCTAGAAAGTGTTACTGATAAAGTACTGCAAAGATCAAGCCTGGATGGTAGAAAAGCTGTAGCTTGATCTTGCTTGGAAAGCTGCACAGCTGTAAATACAGACATGCCTTAAGATTGGAAATCAATTACAAGTGTGGTGCAGATCTAAACCTGTGAGGAAACAAATAACAGATGTCCAAACAGAAAATAACTCTACTGAGCTGTTCAGACTAGGTTTTGCAATTCTTTTCTTTGTATTTTTAGTTGCTCTTTTGTTCTGTTTCAGTATTTATTGAGTGGTTATCCTGCAACATATGAGGTACTGCTTAAAATATTTTGACAGTATACTATCTTTATCGATAAAACACTATAGAAAATCGCATTAGATGCACTTAGGAGCCATAATGATACTCATCTAACATGCAGTGTAAGTTGTTTTCTTCTCAAAACCTACACACTTCCTTTGTTTCCTTTTTTTTTTGCTGTTTATTGCTCCTTGCTTCTTCTGGTTATACTTTGGATTACAATTACTTTAAAGGACAGACATCATCACTGTCTACATTTGTTTATCTAATACAGCAGAACAAAACAGAAAGTTATCTCATGTGAACATGAAGAGGGAAATATTTTTTTATGCCTATTTATTCTTCCTTCTAGAAGAAATATTTGAACTTTTTAAGACACAACAGTAAATAATTTTCAATTTTGTGTTTCCAGATGCTTATTTCACCTTACTTTTTTTCCCAGTCCCAAGCACCTTGTTGACTGGACTTACATACATTCAACTGAAGGTGCAAATAGCTCCTACTCTACAAGGAGGTCTGTAGATTTCTAGTTTGCATGCAACAGTGGTCACTTCCAACACAGGTTCATGCCGCCTCCCCTCACAAAAGTTACACAGAGGCACACATACGGTATTTCCATTATCACAAAATCACAGTATTGTAGGGGTTGGAAGGGACTTCTAGGGATCATCAAGTCCAAACCCCCTGCCAAAGCAGCTCCCTAGTCCAGGTTGCACAGGTAGGCATCCAGGCGGCTACTGAATGTCTCCAGAGAAAGAGACTCCACAACCTCTCTGGGCAGCCTGTGCCTGTGCTCTGCCAACCTTACTGTGAAGAAGTTCCCATGCATGTTTGTGTGGAACTTCCTATGCTTCACTTGGTGGCCATTTATCCTCGTTGTATCACCACACACTGCTGAGAAGAGTCCAGCCTCATCCCTTTGCCTCCCACTTCTTAGATATTTACACATGTCGATCAGATTCCCTCTGAGTCTTCTTTTCTCAAGGCTGAACAGACTCAGGTCTCCCAGTCTCTCCTCATAAGGGAGGTGCTCCATGTCCTTTATCATATTTGTAGCCTTCCGCTGAACTCTTTTGAGGAGATCCCTGTCTTTCTTGTACTGAGTAGCCCAGAACTGGACATAATACTCTAAGGAAGGCCTCACCAGGGCAGAGTAGAGTGGGAGGATCACCTCCCTTGACCTGCTGGCCATGCTCTTTTTAATGCAACCCAGGATCCCATTGGCTTTCTTGGCCACCAGGGCACACTGCTGGCTCATGGTCAACCTGTCATCCACCAGGACACCCAGGTTCCTCTCCTCAGAGCTCTCCAGCAGGTCATACCCCAACCTGTACCAGTGCATGAGTTATTCCTCCCTAGGTGCAAGACTGTACACTTGCTGTTGTTAAACCTCATCTTTTTTCTATCCTTTTCTAGTGCAACAAGTATCAAGAGATAAAAATAAAAATGCTTGCACTTTCTTTGGTGTGTACAGGTCTCTGATGGTTAAATAACACAGAAAAATCAAAGTATGCACATTATTTTACATTTCTGGATTCATTTTATATAATTCATTTCATCTATATTACCTCTTTCCATGACTGTCTGGTACACAGAAAATACACTGCCTCCTATTTCATTCTTAATGCTTTAATGCCTCTGTGGCCTTATTCAGTTTTCTTTTTAAATAATCTTTGGAAGACCCAGATGTTGTTTCCTCTGTTAGAAAAATGAATATTGTCATACAAAATAGCATATGACTCGCTGTAAACAATGAGTCTATTGATCACATAAGTTACCAGAAATTCTTAGATACTAAATGGTTTAAATTGCTTCTCACTTCTTTGACTTCAGAGTACATAGCATATGACAGAAGCTGACTTCATAGAAAATGATCAAAAAAAAAAAAAAAAAAGCCAAAGCAGTAATTATTCCAGTGTTGCACAGAAAACATTCACAGAATAGTTTTGAGGTCTGTGAAGTCCAGGCGAATATCTTAATCATTCATCGTTTCCTCATCAGTAGAAAGTGACTTGGGAACAAAATCTCTTTAAAAATAACTAAAAAGTCTTTTGAAATGCAGATAAGTCAGAATCATCAAATATAACCTGTCGAAGGCTTTGCTGGAGTCTAGGTAGTCTACAACAACAGTCTTCCCCTCATCCCTCAGTTAAGTCACTTGATCAAAGAAAGAGATCAGGTCGGTCAGTCAGGACTTGCCTTTTTTGAACTCATGCTGGCTGGGCCTGAACCCCTGGTTGTCGTACACATACTGTGTGATCTCTCTCTAGATGATCTACTTCATAAACTTTCCTTGCACTGGGGTCAGGCTGATGGGCCTGTAGTTCCCCAGATTCTCATTAAGACCCTTCGTATAGATGGGATGTAGATTTTGCTGAAACATTACATGTTAAAATGAAACTATTTTTTAAATGCATTGTCAACCAAGCAGTATCAGCCAGTAATTAAGTATTGTTATATTTTTATTAGATATAAAGTTTTTCTTAAATATTTCCTTCTTATTTCTCTTATTTAAAATGATTTGATTATTTCTAATTCTTAATTACTTACACATCATTCAATAGGTGCACCCACTTCAGGATTTTTTTTAAATGATAGTCCAGGAGTATCCTAGTACTGGAATCATACCCATTACAAACATTTCTGTGCAGGTATTCTGACTAGAGGTTAACAATCATTGCCATGGGACTCACAAAATATAGAATGTAGAAACTGATTAAATGACTGGAAATACAAATTTAATTCAAATAGTAGATCGTGATCATTTTCTTCTCTTGTTTTCAAGTTCTGGATTGCAAGAAACAAGGATTATATTTCATTTTTCATACAGCCATTTGATTTTGTCTTACTCATATGCATATAATATATTCCCATAATTTTTCAAAGCTTGTATATGACAACCATCTATTATTGTCTATTAAAATAATACAAAGTAGTTTCCAAATACATTTAGGGCTTTAAATTTTACTGTACTCTTCTTGATTTCTGAACATAATTTTATTTCACAGTACATTAATTTCTATTACACATTTTTGTACTTTATCATTAACACCATTTCATTATTTCAACAAATGAAACTAAATGTAGTGTTGGCTGTTTGGCTCCATGCTTCAGTAATTTCACCATGCTTCAGACAGATGTAGGACAATCAAATAAATGAGTGTAACACACCATTGTTTTAATTATATTCATTAATTCAAGGGTGTTTAAATCATTGTGTTGCGTTGTTTTTTTTTTCCTATTTTTATTGAACAATAACGTATTTAATTCTATAAATTGATTAATGCATTGCCATCTTTATCAAACAATATGAAAATCTACAGCTGATTAAATAACGTGTTTCTTGTATAAATTAGCTAAATTTTATATGCCAAACACATCACATTCCCCATTTAACAGAAGAAACCACTTGCCAGGAAATCTTTTAATCATTAGTCTTCTCAAGTGTGATACAGCTGTTAATGAAAGAACAGGACACTTCAAAGAGGCAACAGTGCAACACTGTGGAATGCAGCTGAGCGTATCACATGGGTATCATGTTATGATATATACGGTGTCCTTCAGAGGTTGTTCAGACTACACTACGTCATACCAGTTAGTGAACAAACACATTTTTCCTATTTTTTTTTTTTTTAGATACATAATCTCTTAACACAATTTTAAATAATAAAAAATTATTTTACAATGTATTAAAAACATTTTCTGACTTGAAGCCAGCTTGTAATTCCCACACATATTATGACAATGATCAGTATCTAAAAATAATGACAAACATAATCACAAATGTAAGTGGGAGATGAAAGAAACTTATTTTTTTACTACCAGAGTAGGTGACAACAAGAGCTCGAGGAAATCTGTTCTACTCCCAAGAAAGATGAGCATCCCATGCTTCCAATTATGTATCAAATGTCTTCCTGCTTTCCAAGGGATTTCTACTCTTTAGTGGTCTTGCCTTCTAACCACTTACCTCCATAGATAGTAAGCTGCTTGCCACTATGACGTATCACCTACATCTTCCGGAAGAAAACAACTGTTTTCTTCTTGATCATGACAAAGTCAACAAAGCCGTTACAGAGGCCACCCAAAGACAGAGCATCGCTGATGGTGCAATCCTCTCGATAAAGACAGCATTTAAATGTCAAATTACCAAATTTCAATTTTGTGGATTTTAGAGCAATGTTTTGGCAGTTTTGAGTAAATTCTAGTGGGACAGTGATTGAAACTTTAAGATTTTCTTCTCAAAAAATAAAAATAGATAAAAAATATAAGCACTCATATCTATACACAACTGATTATCAACTTTGTCATCAAATAATCATGTCCATAGCTGGTTATTTAATGCACTTCTTGCGGTAATCAGCCAAATTCCCCATGCTTCCAACATGGTTTGCTCATCAACACTACAAAGCATAGCATACACTAAGATGTCTAATATATATTCCATAATGCAGCTCACACTGATCAATAGAAAATCTGTCTATGAAGCTGATTCTAATTGTTTATGGTATGCATATATGATGTATGTTTTGTTGGAATGAAAAATTACGTACACACACACCCGTGACTTATTATTTAGCTACAAAGCTGCTACAATAGTGATACAAACCTGCATTGTTACAAAGGAAATATATTGAAACTGTTTCTCTCAAGATAATCTAAGAGTATTTCATTTTTGTTTTTAACACCTTCACTTTTGTCAATCAGCATTGCTGTGCACAGCAAAATTGACTGTGATGGCTGATTCTTCTGATATAACTTAAAGGAGCTCAAAGACCATGTTATTATTATTTTTTTTTTTTTTTCAGAAATATAGAAATATCTGAGGATGTATTTTATTTTATTTTTAAATTTAAAGATACTTCTAATAATTCCACTGGAACTTTGGCCAGAAAAAAGAGGCAGGCAAAAATCTTTACATCTATTGTTGACAAAATAAAGACACCAGATATTGTGGGAAAATAACCTAAAATAATAGGTGTTGTTACTGACTGACATAGGCACACAGAAGGAGAAAACAGAATGGGATAACAGAATTCTCTGTGTTGCAAAAGGCAGCACAGTCTCTAGCAAAATAAATAAATAAAAATAAACAAAAACAAACAAAAAAAAGGCCCATTATGTGAAGCACTTCAAGGAACAGTTCAAAGGCAGATTTGAAAGTGCATCTTGGTCTAAAAATACAGCTATATATTGTACATTAATCAGCAAAAACGTAAGCTGCCTGCTCCAGATCAGCACCTTATCATAAAATATTAATTTGTTACCTAACAGAATTGCAGAATTTTACTTTCTGCAGGAAGTAAAAACTGAAACACTGATACTTTCATCAAATGACATACAGTAACTCCTTTTAGCCAATTTTAAAAATTGCAAAGAGACTAAGATCAGAAGCAGCCTGGACTATTTGCCCTGGTCAAGTTCACAATCTCTAGGAACATGGGTTTGGCAAAGAGCAGTCAGGATCTTGAACTTCAGGAGAGAAAACTTTAAGATGTTTAAGGAATAATTGGGTAAGTTCCCCAGTAAGCTCACCTTAGGGACATAGGAACAGAACAGTGTTGGTAGCTCTGTAAGGATACCTTTCCGAGAGCATAACAGCTATCCATCCCACTTTGTCTGAAATCAAGCAGAGGAGGTAGGAAACCAGCATTGCTGAACAAAGTCAAACTGAGGGGAAAAAAAGGAAAAGCATGGGTAACAGAAGCAGAGCAGGGATGGGTGGTCTGGGAAGAATACATGGACACTGTCCAGACACACAGAAATGGGATCAGGAAAGCCAAGACAGATGGAATTGAACTCATCAAGGGATGTAAAAAATATCACGGAGGGGTTCTATAGATACATCTGTCAGAAGAGACAGGCAAAGGACATAGTACTCCCTCTTATAAATGAGAAGGGAGATCTGGCTTCAACAGACACTGAGAAGGCTGAGATGCTCAGTAAGTTCTTTGCTTTCTTCTTCTCAGTCAGGCTTACCGAGCCTCTCTGAACATCCTGGTGGGGTCTAGGAGAGTGAAATCATCCCACTGTAAGAGCAGAGCAAGTCTGAGACCATCTCATCACTGTAGAAGTCTATGGGGACAAACAATGTGCATCCCAGGTTTCTGGGGGAGCTGACTGATATGATTGCTAAGCCACTCTCCATCGTATTTGAAAAGTTGTTTTCTTCATTTATGAAAGATAATTCTTTGAGCAATTTCTTCTTGCAATGACAAATAAACAAATAAATAATAAGCAGACAGGGAAAGAACAGTGGTCAATACTTAAAGTCTATGAAGAGATCTTAAGAGAGCACAGGTATTTCTTTGAAAAATAATTATTTCAAATACTGAATTTTTTAAGACTTGAAAGAAGAGCCTATATCTGTGGTGTCATTGCTTCCATTGCTGTCAACTTAAGAAACTATACATGTTGAAATTCAGAGAAATGGGAAACTCTGTATTACAAGTCAATTCAAGACAAAATATAATATAAATGGTTTCTGGATTTGACTCAGTTGTACTCTTGAAATCTTTCCCTATCTGCTTTTTGAGCCAAATGATGCTGGTCTGAGAGCATAAAGCAATAGACAAGCTTAACAAATTAACAGATGCAGTCACCTCGGCCCCTCTGTGTCTTAAGTCACTGCATTCCCCCTACCCCTTAGATGTTTTATAACACCATGTGGAAATTAAATAGTCACTAATGATATTTAATTGGCTGTTCAGTACACACTAAGTTGTTTTTTTTTTCATTTTCTAGCTAAATTTCCAATCGACATTTTTAACGGTTGTATCACACAGAAACTACTTTTTCTACTATTGAGATTTTAGGCTTTAATTTATTTTGTCTTTGAAATACCTTTATTGTGATTATTTTCTATGAAATACTTCATAGTCAAATCAACATTCTTTCAATGAAACAACAGAAAAATTATAATTTTATGCAAACAGCAAATTAAATAAAATTACCAGTGGTACAAATCTTTGATCTTAAGATGTGTGTATTTAGTGGGTAACAAGCTCCTGCATGATTCGTAATTACTTTCTCCCTTGGTGACTCTTCTTAAGAAATGATGCACCATTACACCTGGGAAACAAAGGATGTAATAGTAACACTAGAGAAAATCTTCTCACTTTCAATGTAAAAACAGCAAAATAAGTTAAATACATAGCTGTATGTATTTTTACCCAAATTCAACATAGACACACATAACAGTACTAATAAGTAAGTTTGCCACAGTGTCAGTATATTGAAATCTTTTGTTTCTACATGAACAGACAGCTAGATCTTACAGCAGTATGCCTTCATAGTTGTTATAAAATGGAATAATTCATAATAATTAAAATATTTCCTGCCATTCTCTCTAAAAATAATGTATGCAAAGGCCACACAGCCCTCTTTTTACCCATTTTGTAACACTAGGGAGTCTTCACAGTTGTGGCAGGCTGATTCTGGCCAGTATTTTGGCACCCTTCCAGCTGCTCATTCCCCTCTACTGAGGGACAGAACAGGAAGCACAAAAACATAAAAACTAGTAGATTGAGGTAGACAGCTTAATAAGCACAGGTAAGAGGGGGAAAAAACTGATGCAAAGGCGGTCAGTCATCATTTTCCACAAACTGGGATGCCCAGCCAATCTCTGAGCAGCTGCCACCTTGGCACAGTCCCCCAGTTTTATTTGCTGAGTATGACATAATATCTTATGGTATATACCTTTGTCCAGTCCAAGTCATCTGTCCTGGCTGTTTCTCCTTCCAGCATACTGTTCACTCCCAGCCTACACACTGGAGAGGATGGAGTGACATAAAAGGTGTCATGTTTTTATGATTTTTTTTGTTGGTATTCCACAACATAACATCGTGTAGAGCACTGGGAGTTAAAGAGTTAATGCTCCATTTCTGTGGACTGCTGAATTTCCAGGTACCTGGTTCTCAGAAGAGAACTACATACCCCAGAGGACTTTGTATTCCCATTTCCCACTCAGAGGGAAAGATAAAACTGCATGCATGTCCCAAGACTGCCTCTTTTTGCTGCTTGACTGTAGTGGGAGCTTCCTAGCCTTCTCACCTTCAGCTTAGCTTTAGAGTAAGGCCTTCAGTTTCGGGCACTCTCTCTGATTTTATTTGATTTTATTAGCTTCAATTCCAATTATACTGTATTAAATTGTATTATTTTGCATTCCGATATCTTATCTAGTAAATTAGTTTTCCTCCTCAGATTGTAGCTGCTGTTTTGCATTTAGACCAATCTCCCTACCCTCTCCCTTTTTCCCCCTTCCCCCTCCCAGGGCATGGGCCCATGGGGTCCTCACCCCATTAGTTACAGAACCAGGCCAAAGCAACCTGTATAACAAAGACAAAAGGTAATCCTTGATGCTCTATAAGCCCTGATCAGCTGCAGCCAAACCACCAGTACACTACTAGCACTGTTTCACAAATCCAAAACGCTGCACCAGTACAGACTACCATGAGAAAGGTTAGCTCAATTTCAGTCAAATGCAACCCAAGATCACATCAAAAGAACTTGACTCATAATATTCTCTGTTTTCTTTGAAACTATTACACCTACTTCATGGTTTTCTTTGAATACCATAGAGTATTCTGATTTATATATTTTTTTAATCTTCACAGACTTATTACAAAGTGGAAAACGTATACTGTATTTATACATCAAAACAGCATGAAAGAGGCTTTTAAAGTTATGAGTCGGTGCTCAATTTCTGACTATGTTTTATACTGAACTCCTAAGTACAATTACTAGACTGCTCCCACCCAGTCCTGAAGAAAAAAAGGAAAAAAAAAAAAACGAACAAAAAACAGCTTGAGAGCTCCTGAACAGTCGTTTTCAACAGGAAGAATAGTAGATCGTAACACGGCAGAAGCAGTACATTTTTGCATTATATACTGTGACATATAGAATATTAAAGTACTCTCTGCCTTTGAACCAGCTCAAGCTGGTATACTTTGTTTTTAATTAAACATACTATTGTAGTCTGCTTCTGGTGATTTTAAATAATCTTTACCATAACCTACTCCTGATTGTAAACTGAATATAAATATGTTCCCTGCTAGGCACTAAAACAGCATGGATTTTTCATAATGCTTTTCCAAAAAGATAAGCAAGGTCCATTTTTCAAGAACAGACAGAGAAAGGCAAGACCCAACCAGGATTTTTCATATTTCCAAGAATGCTAAAATTTGAATTCTGAAAGCACCAATATATACTCTGAAAGAGCAATGGCAGCCTGAGGGGTCCCTCCACACCTGCATGGTGGAAGCTGAGCTCTCAGGGCATAGATTCTAGCCCAGCATGAGGGCACAAAAGTGACATCCAGTCTTCAGACCCCATCTGAGCGCGGCATCTTTACTTTGAATACAAGAAACAGTGCCAATGTTTTTCTGTTACACATATTTTGTTAAACTGTGTCTATAGTTTAAGAGACAGATGGTGTTTACCACTCCTTTTTTTTTCTTTTTTCTTTTTTCCAGAAATACCCAGATTCAAACTGTACTTTACTGAACCAGTTTTAAAGGCAGATGACAAATAAGGAGGAAAGTCATGTTTAGTCTCCCAGGTGATCACTGTGATTATATAGAATCACTTAAATTAAATAGCTTGTAACTGTAGGAAGAATCTACCTTTTTTACTCAGTCAATGAAAAACCTGCACCAGCAGTAGTACCCTGTATTCCTGTCATGTCACATTTCTAGTAGAAAGAAAGGAAAACGACAAGAGTAAGCTAATGTGATCCCCCAAACTGCTCTCCTTATTTCTTCTGATCCTTTCTTTCAGATATCTTTGTTCTGACTGCTTCTTTTGGAGATTTTAGTGTTCCTTCACCTTCTCTGAAAGAAGAGTGAATTCATCCCAACAATAAAACAAACAGAAGAAGAGAAAAGGTTGAATCACAAGGCACATAAATTTAATTTAGATTTTAATTTAGATAAAATACTGATTATCTTCTCTTCATGATCCTCAATCTGGAGCAAAATGCATGAATAATTACAGACATCCTAAACAAACAAATTCCACAGATTTCCAGAGAGGGATTACAAAGCTTCTTGGTCTTGTTATCCTCAGTTTCATGGCAATGCTGTTGCAAACAATCCTGCTGACAAGGAAATGTACTATGAATGAACAGAATAATCTCTGCTCTGTCACACATAATAGGCACCCTCCAGGACCTTCTTATTAGAGAGGGAACCACACACTCTCAGTAGTAAGGATAATGAAAAAATAGAATACTCACCACGAAAAATAAGAGGTTCTTTCCATATCTTGCATTTTCTAAATAGTTTGTAAGACTTTTTGTTTGGAGTGTGCTACCAGTTAAACTCCTGGGAGTGTTTACATATTCTAGTCATCAGTTTCCACAGTCAACAAAATCTCGACTTATCTATTTTCTTGTGAGACAGAAGATAACTATACTTTTATATCCATGTAAAAGAATGCAAAGATTCCAAAGCTCCTGGAGCCTATAGAAAAGCTAGATGTCAAAATGTAGCCAGTGTGTAAAGCAAATGGATGAGGTCTCCTCCTCTCCATTTGCAGCACAGAACCATTCATTCAAGAGGCTATGGAAATGAAAGGAATAGCACAGAAACAAGTATGCCACATTTCTTCCCTAAGACGTGATAAGAAATGAAAGAAATCACATCAATACATAAAGTTCAAGCACCAACTTTGACATCCATTCCCAAACTCACCTGCCTCAAACCCTGGAAAAGATCTTTCTAATCCCAGAGCACAGATTATTTTTTCAGTAACTTCCAGCAGCGATATATTAGTTACCCAATGTCTTAATGCTGTCATGAGAATTTCTCCTGTGCAATCTGCGCCCTAAATGGCTGACTCAACAGCTTCCTTCGCTAGTCCTGCAGCCCCATAGTCCTTTTAAACTAATCGATCTGCTGAAGATATTCCAAGAAACTGTGATGGTAATAACTGAAAAAAGGACACACTATGCTTAAAAACAGTGCTTCAAAGAAGTATCATTGAATACAATTCACAGATGTGAAAAAGATGGAATTTTAGCAGGTACTTTTCTTAAATCTGAATTAGAAACTATACAACACAAACAAAGCAGAGAACAACAACAAAAAAATAACTTCCTTATGTGAAACAATTAAGTAAACCAAAATCACTTGATATCTCATAAATCTAGTTACTTTTGGCAGGCTTGAAACAGATGCCGTTGCTTAGACAAATCAAATCAACATAGAAATCCAACTAAATTCTCTACTCTGAATTGTTTCTACATTTAACTGTAGAAAAATAAATTAGAATTTATTTTTAAAAAATGCAATATTATAAAAATGAGTAAAAGTGATCGCTGAAGTTTTTAAGACTGTACACACACAAGAGCACAGCATTTAGACACAGTCTTACAATACGTGTATAATTTTTGGAAAAAAACAACAGGACAAAATGCAGAAAAGCCTTGAGAATTTTCAAAATGTAAAGAAAGCCGCTGAAAATATTTTTTTTTTTATGATTGAACTTTGAAAAACACAGAGTGGGCATCATCTGAAATGACAACTGTTTATTGTCCGTTTACCAGCTGATAGTTAATATTTCAAGTTAAACAGTCAATAGCTAGGATTTTCCTCCATTCTTCGGGGAAGAATACTAATTCTCACATTTACATAAAGTGAAATCTTCTATGTATTAATCAGCATACACAGTTTCTCTGTAGTGAGCAGATGCTTACATGAATGAGGCGGTGTGAGTATGGAAAGGACAGGGGGTCTCTGTCTCTTCATTGGGTCTTCCAACATATAGAGGAACTACCAGAATGCCAAAAAACAAGCAGTTTGGTGGTTTATCCTTGGAAACATATTGGAACCACTGTATTGAAAAAGATGAAATTTTGCATTTCTCAGTGAAAGCACTCAGAAAGAATATTTTGTTTACTTGATCTAGAAATTCAGAGAATCATAGAATGGCTTGGGTTGGAAGCAACCTAAAGTATCATTAAATTCCAACACCCCTTCTACAGGCAGGGCTGCTAGCTGCTAGATCAGATTGCCCAGGGCCCCATCTAACCTAGCCTTGGATTCTCAAGGATTTCTTCTCCCAATTGGTATATGTATCTAGGATTACCTTAACCCAAGTACAAAATCTTGCACTTTGCTTTGTTGAACCTCATCAGGTTCCCGCAGCTCAGCCTTTCTAGTTTATCAAATCATCTCTGGATGGGATCCATTCCTTCTGCCGTATCAACTGCACCACTCAGCTTGCTGTCATCAGTAAACATGCTGAGGGTGCACTCAACCCCAAACTCTGTGTCACTAATAGAGATGTTAAAGAGTATCAGTACCAAGACAGAGTTCTGAGGAATACTGCTTGTAACCTGGACATAAAACCATTGACCACAACCCTCTGGCTGTGACTTTCCAATCAATTCCATATCCATCAAATAGCCCACCCTTCAAGTCTATAACTCGCCAATTTAGAGATAAGAATACAGCGGGCAACCATGACAAAGGCAAATTAGCATAAAAATTCACACAGAAAAAAATATTAAAGAGACAAAAACAACCAGACAACCAATCAACCAATAATAAAAAAACCTGTTCTGACAACACTCAATTTTGGGTTTCTTTTCATATCTTACATTATTTGCAACACAAAAAAAGTGCACAGAACATAAATGTCACACTTAAAATGAGAAGAAAGTTTTATATATATATATATATATATAAATATTACAGGCATATAGTGAAATATTGCTATCGTAGACAAGGTAGATGCCAGGAGAGTGTCCCCTTATTTTATTTTTCATTGTACTGTATATTTCACTAATGACTGCTTTCTGGATTAACAACTACAGAAGATGATCTGCAAGTATACTTGGCATGTCTTCTTAAGCATAAGCCTGAAAATATAAATCTAAATATTAAAAATTATGCAGATCACAATGTAATTATTTCCAATTGAAAGTATTTATCTTACCTGGCCATTTTCTCTTCTGGTATGATCAAGTCACTTCATATATGATTGAATCCATGTGAAAACTATGCTGACAAAAGCTGGCCTCAGTGTTCCTCTTTCTGTTGAAGGCATACTGTTCATTGCAAGGTGAATGCTGATCAATTTCAGTGTCTTTTGAAGAGAGAGGGAATTGAAGCACCTCATGGTAATAATAATGAACTACCCTGTCACAGTCACCACTGGATCCAAGATGTACAATTGAGATCATGCCTGTCTGGGCCAGAATTTCAGGATTTGAATTTTCTTTTTTCTCTCCAGATTACAGCATCTGCATTTGTGCCAGGTCAAAAACTGCCTCCAAGGTGGTCAGAAGCTCAGAGTTGGTATTCAATTTTGCGGCCATCTCCTAATTCAGGCGATTTAGGGCTGCAAAACAGTTCCCAGTGAGAAAAGTAAAAAGAGCAAGAGAGATTTACAAGACAGCTGACCTGCAGAGATGATACTGGAACAGTATAGAAATGAATGAATGATGGGGGGATTGCAGTACCAAGCTGAAAACACTGTTTGAACTGCATATACAGCATCTTTGTGTCTGACTTCCAGTGATGTCTTCCAAACCAAAGAGAAACTGCAGCCATTTGTAAATTGAGCAGAAAAAAGCAGGAAGCACGTCTCAAACCCAACTAACAGAGCCTTAGCTCCAGAAATGATTTTATTTTTTTAATAGATAGAAAATAAATCACATTACATTTCTGAATAACAAAAAGAGACTGGGATTCTTGGTGGGAATTAGTTAGACTCCTTACACTATATTAAAAGAAGAGTACTGATTTTGCACCACTGTGCCAGCAGAGCAATTCAGTAAATTGACATGGCCAGAAGAATTTCAGCATAAAAATCCAACTGTTGCATACGTGCCTATTTCAGACTCATAGTGCATCTCTGTGAGAGAAAAGCATTCCAACACCTACCTTCTCCTTCTGGAAATTCAGTGTAGGCATCGGCAGTCAGTGTGCTGGGATTTGCCTGTCTCGCTCATGGGCTCTGAATTCCAGGGAAGTGTGGGCATGCCACCACATTCAAAAATAACAGTACTGAAACTGAACCCTTGGTACAATAATACTGTCCATGATCACTCATGTCCTTGTGTATATAAAAATAGTTTACACAAGTTTAGCTGTATATCTCAGGTAAAATATTCCCACACTCCATAGTAGAAACATTTTCATAAGAATAACTTCAAAGAAAGGAAAATATCAAGAACAAAATTTTCTCAGGAGAAGTTTTTGAAACCCCTTTCTGAGGCACTCATTAGTCTTAGGGATTTCCTCACTTTTTTATGAAAATTATTAATGGTAGCATATACAGAGAAAAGAAAATCCACCTTTCTCACCTGCTTTTATCGTCTGGAAATACTGCTTTGAGTTTACAAATCTTAGTTCTTCTTTCTAGGCTAAAGATTTAATTGCATGTATGTTCAGAAAAGGTGACTGAAAGAACAAAAATGAAAGATCAGCAGTCCTATTTACTGTTCATTTTACACCATTCCCAGCTGAAGAAAGTTATTATCACTCTGGTAATATGTGAGATTAGTGTTAGGAAACATTTTAGGGTTGCAACCTCAATTCAGTTAGACTGAAGTTTTAAAAGCAAAGAATGTACTTGCAAAGATCTTGTATGAAGCAAGTTCACTCCATAAAACGGAAATGAAACTTCACATTTTTATTAAGTTAAAGATAATATACATCATGTTTCCATCAGAATTTAACTTTCTTTTGTAAGTAAGTAAATATCTTCTGCCTATGGGTTTTTAAGAAGCAATGTTTGCTCATAAAGGGTAGGTGTTTACCTTATCCTACTTATGAAGTGAAGTAGAAAAAAATTGCCCCGAAGATGTTTCTGAAGCTCCTGATGATGTCTAGCCTGGGGTTTTGCAATCTGTTCTTCTGTTTAATATTTCAGTAAATATCACTTTGTTTCACCTAAAGCAAGACAAATTTCAGTCTCCACTGCAATTGATGGCCGCCAGGGGGCAAGTGCAAAGCATCAGGTGTGACAGAGTGCTAAATCACGAGCCTATGGAATTAATGGCAACATCTAACTTTTTAGCAGATGGAAAATGCTGCAATAAGGCTCTGTACACTGTCTCTTCTCTTAAAGCTTCAGTCTGTTAATGTCACTGAAGTACTTCCAGATCAAGTATGCATGTACAGCTATAAGCATGTCATTACCAATGGTTTCCTCCTAAGGTTTCTGCCTAATGTTTCTTACATTTCCCCAGCTAACAGACTCCTTTCTAATCATCTACACATTTCGGAGACAGAACACTAGAAAATACTGTCATAAATATCATCCTAATTTAACACCACCAGAAACTATAACAAACTACAAGAGCTTTACTATTATCAATGCTAATCCACAGAAGTACAGGGTCAAGAAAACTGACTTCCATGTTGACCAAGAACTTCTAATTTCTCCCTGGAGCACTCTAATTTCTAGGACCAGCTCTTTGGAACTGATATTCTTAATTCCAATAAATGTGCTTTGATATTTTTAGTTCCTGATTCATTTTAACATTCCCTAACATATGGATGAAAATCATAATTTAAGATTGATTTCTAGGAATACTTATATACATAAATATAAAAAATGATGCATATTTTCTAAAACCTGTTCCACTAGTAAAATTTGATCTATGTATATTCTTGAAAGCAACATAAAAAGCATGGTCAGGGAGAGACTTCTGATTAGATTCATACCATATTTTAACCAAATCTTGAAGAAAACCTTGGAATCTGAACCTTTCCCCAGAGAAATTTTAAATGAACATCCACTCTTTAATAATTAGTTTCCATATAGAAAAAAAAAAATATTAAGAGTTGAGACTCAGATTTTTCCTAGATCCTACACTATATTCACAAGGCATCTTCCCTCAGTTTAAGGGCAGTCTGGGATTTTTAGTTTTGGCTGTTTCTACACTAACTACTTCAAAGTCAATCAAAGCTTTAACTTTCACATAAAATAAG
This sequence comes from Callipepla californica brunnescens, assembly GCA_023055505.1. Lineage (NCBI taxonomy): Eukaryota > Metazoa > Chordata > Aves > Galliformes > Odontophoridae > Callipepla > Callipepla californica. The sequence goes on along the minus strand of JALIRH010000106.1, from coordinate 73,792 downwards.
CTTTTAGCAAAGCAGAAAATTCCTCTACTTGTTACATGGAAAATTTTGCTATGGAGAGAAGGGAATTTATCATAAATACAGAGTCAAGAATTGCTGTTTGCCCAATTCAAATTTTAACCACCTAATCAAAACACAAGGACCAGATATTAGTAGTCCACTTATAACACTGTTTATACTTTACAGGCAAACTGATAAAGAAAATCTTCATGTTGTCAGAAATGTCTGAGATAATTCTTAGGAGGCAGGATCACTGATGAAAAAAAATTGTAATTCGCAATTGCAATGTGTCCTATCAACAGGAGCACGTCTATGGGAACACCATTACCGTTTTTATACTTTTTCCCACAAACTTACCCCTGCCCTGTTTTCCCATTGGCTGGGTATTCCAGGTTCACAATCTTACCAGATGTATATTTGTTATCTACATTCTAGATACTTGTTAATTTGTATTCTATCTCATGTCTGCAAAGGTTTACATTTATAAATTACATTCTGATTCTTATTCTATTGTGCCGCCAGACAGTCACCATCCTGTTGTATCCAAGACATGCCGGAACTCTTCTTACCATATTTACACAATGATTCTCTCCAAGGCCTCTTCCCTTCTGTCCCAGGCTATTTTGTTAAACAAAGAGCACCAGGGGGTGTCATGTCTTCCTGATGCCGCTTCAGACAGGCAAGTTCCAACCTGCACTCACTTCTTTGGACATTTCATGTGAAAAAATATTACATATATATTCATACTGGCCAAAGAAAAATTATTACCAGTTATACCTGTATATTTTTAATCAGTTTTCAATCTTTATTTCTAATTTCTGTGATGCAAGATGACCAAAGAGACCATGAACTAAATTCTTATCTTGTTCTTCTGCAGAAACATTATATTCCCCCAGTATGTAACAGAATTTAACTCATTATATGGTAAAACTTATCAATATCTCCTACTTTTGTCTGGTGTGAAGTTTGCCTCCCACATTCCTACAGGCACCAATGTTGACTGCACCAACAACCCTGGAGGAGGACACAGATGGATGTTGTGGAAAAGCACCACCATTCACCACAGCTTCTCTGGATAGATGTGGTGTTCTGGCAGGCTCTAGAACTTGCTTGAATTGCCTGTGTTTCCTCCTCCCAGCCTTTTTCTACCACCCAATGCCCAGGGGAGGTCTGCAAGCTTCATCAGAGCAACTGGTGGGCTGCTGCAGGCTCTCTGAAGGCAGTTTGGGGGTGGGCGGGAGTTGTGCATATTGGTGTGTCTTCATAAAAGTCATCTTTGTTCACTCAATTGGTCTACATCCCCACTGATTCAATTTGAATTCCTTGATGTCCTATTATGCTTCAACAGAGCTGCTCAGGCAACCAGGTAATAACGATGGCTTTCTTTTTACATACCAGGGCAGCCAAAGGTGGGTGGGAAGACACACTGGTTCACAGGGGCTGTGTGGACAAGAGACACCGGAGCTATTTATTCCTGTGTCAGGCTAGGTTCTCCTCATTTCCACTCTACTGAAAATGTATATGTTTACCCTGGGATGAATAAATTATCTGAGTCACAGTATATTACAATTGAAAAGGGAGTATCTAATTGCTGGAAAGCAGATGGCCTTAGCCTTCTGAGTATGCCTGACAAGAACAAAAAAATTAATTGGCTCACAGCCATACCCCTATAGGCTGCAATCTTGTCAGATTCCATCAGCCAGGGAAATTTGGATATGATGACTGGTCAGTAATAGACTTTTTCAAGGCCAAAAAAGAAAGTGGCTTGTTTGTAGGTTTTTTGTTTGTTTTAAAATCACATCAGTAGACCATGGAAGGAAAATAAAAGTGAATCTCACATTGTCATTGCTTCTGATAGTAGTTGATCCAAATCTATTAGTTATCACTATTACTTCAACTGCTCTTTAGATTGTTAATGAGAAACTGGGCTACCCTGGCTTTAGAAAGATGAAGTGTCAAAATATGCAAAGTGTCCAAGTATTTTTCTAAGCATTATACTGATGTATTAACTACTCTGAAAACCAACATCTCTGAACAAATAGCTTCAGAATATGCTGGTCTCTTTATAGTTACGCTAAATCTTCACAATGACATTGCATGGTATATCAAATAGTCAAATATTACAGAGGTGAATGATGGCAAATAAAATAACTGAATTTGTAATGTGGAACAGAAGTGGCTGAAGTTATGACTACAAAAAAATTGTTGAAACAGAAAAAGCTGACATCAACTTTTTACAAGAAATTCGTTTAAGAGAACAAGATGCTATCAGCATAGGAACACCTTGGATTGGACGCAGTCAGCAAAAGAACTTTGAACAAAACAAGACAGTTTTTTCAAGAAACTCAGTAATTTATCTGACAGAATTTATCTGACAGAAAAGATTTTATGACTGTTAAATATATAAAGAAATAACAGTCCAGTTTTACTTAGGATTCCAATAATCCAGATAAGGCATCTTTCTCAGTATATGTTACTATTTAACAGTATGGCAAGTGTTCCAGAGCTTATGGATGACCTTCCTAATCTTAATATAATAGAGTTCAAAACATTGGCCAAAAAGTGATATTTTCTGTCAGAGTTCTCATATCTAGCAAAAAATACAAGCATATATCTGACATACATTCAACACTTTATTTGTTGAAATTGGACTTCAGAAATGTATTAATTCCTGTGTTTAAAAGCTGTATGCCCCACCCAGCAAGCTCATAAAATCTGTGACCTTTATTGTCGTTTTGTTCTTCCCTGCATACCTCAAAGTTGTCTCTGCTTTTAGGGAAAATGTCCCTTTCCTCGATCTAGTTTAGATGACGTCAACATAGTTGAATGTTCCACTATTCTGTACACCATGTTGCCTTGTCTTTCTGTCATAGGTAACTCAGGGATGCTATCAACTTGTCATATTAGTGAAGCGTTAGTGGTCTGTAGTCCTACCACAGCCTAACGTGTGATTAAAGGCATGGGAGATGAGGAGAAGCAGAAAGCCTTGACAGGGTCCTTGAAGTGAAGGAGTTGATAATGCTTGTGTCTCTTCAAAATTAACCTAACAGGAGGAACTGGAAATAGCCCTGACATCCTTGTGCAGTCTTGGGAAACCCACAGGAATACACTGAAACCTCTGTCAAATACAGCTTATTTAAAACAAGACCACTTTAAGAAGGAAAACTCCTTCAGACTATTAATCCTGCTGAAGTCAAATGTTCCCCAACTGGGAAAAAAATAAAAAAAATAAAATATTCTACATCATTAAAAGCAGCACCAAAATATCTCTGGTATAATGTTTGTGCTGTTACAGACTTATTAAGAAGTCTCCTGAGAGACATTCAGAGATGCCACCAAGTTAGAGGGCAGAGAGGGCAGCTCTAGGGAATCATACAAAGCCCCAGCACCAAAACCTCCTCCTTGCTGGAGTAAGTCAGCACATCCAGCACACATGTCCTGTGCTGGGTTGTTTTGGTGCACTTTTTTTTTTTTTTTTTTTTGCCAGCAAGCTGCCCCAGTGCAGCAAGTGATTCATTTTTGTGTTGGTTTGATATCCCTGGCTAGCACAAATTGCAGAGCCCATACAAGACACTAAGCACAAATCCAGAGCCAAAGTCAGGAAGGAGAATGGGAGCAGCAAGGAGTTAGTACAGCTGGAGTCAGAGACTCTGAGGTTGTGCCAGAAAATTGCAGACAGTTAAAAGAAAGAGAGGAGTTTTCTTATCCATCGCCTGTTTGCCACTGAACACTTTATTTTTCCCCAGTTTGATTTCTCCTGAAGTATAATCACATACTATCACAAGGAAACAATGCAAAAAAAAAAAAAATCCACAAGATGAATACTGTTTTATACTATGGTGGGCATATTACCATTAAATTTTAGAGAACTAAAGCCCAACAAATATGCATAGATTTCCATTTAACAGTTTTAAAATGTCTTTTGTCATCAATCCATTAGAATTAATGTTTTTATCTGCTCCTTCCTGCTACATTTAATAGCTTTTTCCCCTTCCTGTTTAAAATATAAGTACATAGAGATAATAAAAAGAGTAATATATTTCTGAAGTAAGCTGTCCTTTTCTTATTCTCTGCATTAGAAGTCAACTTAGCTAAATAACTTCACACAGACCCTGCTAGGTTCTGGCATTAGCTGATAGTTTTTGCTAAATAACATTAGATTGTGGTATGTTGTTGTGATAATATGTCAGGAGTGATGACATTAATGGGCTACAATGCCCTTCAAATTCATTTTATAAATATTTTTAACAGCAGTGAGGCAATACTGCTGAGCATTGCCTAATAAAATATTTCATTATTTCAGGATGTTAATGGTATCTTATTAACTGGCCAAGTAAGCAATTTTAGTTTTAAAAAATATCTATCAGGAGCACTTTCAGATTGCATTATCTTTCTCATAAACATACAAAATAGGGACTGCTTTAAAGGGTAAAAAACTTGCCACAGGCGTTTTAAGAATGGTATCTCCAACTCCAGGGAGTGCTACACCCCTATTTTAAGCATCCTTAGGTTACCAAGTCAGCAGCTCAGAAAGTACAAAATCCATCTTCCTTTCTTTTATGAACATATTTTCTTTTCTCTCACCTTGCATTTTGGGAGTGGTGCCAAGTAAACCTGTAAACAGTTGAAGTTGGCGATCTCTGTTTCTCTACAAGTGGTGATCCCTTGCCAGCTGAAAACCCAACACCAAAACAGCAGTCGTGTCCTTGAGAAATAGTGATGAAATCTGGATGAAGATTCAGATTTGAAGAGCTTTTTTTAGTTTTAAGCAAGGGCGCTCCATATCTCTTATCTGAAAGAGAAATAAAATTAAGAGGATTTCAGATACTGAAAAGGAAGATGGCTTTTGATGTGGAGACATGGAACTATTTCTATCTTTTGAGTCAAATATCTGAATTCCTCTCAAGTTCAAACTGAACAACCAGGTCTGTTTATATGCAAGTATGCAGTATCTGAACTCTTGAGAAGAAAACTCAAGCCATAAATGTATCAACTTAGTAAACACTGTGCAGAGAACATATATCACAGCTTTGCCCACAGGGAGATGTCACTTCACTCACACTGCTAGATGTTTGAATACAAACATGCAGGTTATCAGTCTGCCATACCATAGCCTGACTTCAAGGTTTGAAGTTCACCTAATCATGTATACTGATAGAGGCTCCTAATGAGCTGTTCATAATGAGCACAAACAAATTGTTTGGGAGTAAAATTGCAGTCTAAGTTCCAGCTGAGGTTCAGACAAATAAGCAATATTTCAGAAAACCAAGCTTTACTTTGAGTAATACTCAGTCATGCTTATTAATATTGTAGCTGCTTAACCTCATCATTTCAATCATCCACATTTGTATAATAGCTGCAGCAGATTAAAAAGTTATTTTTTTGAGGTCTAAGATTCATAAGAGGGTAAATATAATAAAAGCATATGTAAAGCAAACAAAGGTTATGGCAGAGCCTTTATTTGAGATTCAGGAGCTGTAGAACAAGATACCGAAGAAAGGGGAATTAACTCACCCCTCCCAGCAACCATTTGGGTTCAGGAATGCAGCAGCCTGTCGTTTGAACTCTGGCGCACGGAAAGGAAGAAAGAGAGGATGGGGGCCAACCCGCACGGGCTCCGAGCACGTAGGCACTCCTGGAAGCGCAGCTGGATGCACCACTGAGAGGGAAAGAGAGAGAGAACGGGTGGAGAGGTGGGCTATCCAGCTCCAGTCACTCCTGTGCTCATTTACTGGTTCAGGCTGTGACCGGGCAATTCCATTGCAGTATATTTATAAATACTAATTTCAATAAAAGCACATCAATTTCTGTGTCGTTTCTAAAGTGTTTTATTTATTTCTTATAAGTAATCATGTTAGCAAGATTTACTTTGTGATAAATTTGACAAGGAAAAAAAACAAAAAACACATCATGCAAATACCCTTATAACAAATAGTTGTTATAGAAGTAATCAATTTTTTCAAGTCCTTATGAAAGGTAATAGTACTGTGGCTGTTCTCCTGGAGTAATAACATGATGAACTGTTCCTGAGATGCTAACAATTGAAAGCTTTTCTTAAGATTTAATTAAAAAAATTAATTAGCAATCTTAAAAATTAAAAAAATAAAAATAAAAAAAATAGCCTTTTGTGTAGAAAAATTAGCTGAAAATCATATTACCTTTAACAAAAGATTCTTTAATTTTGCTGTCTATCCAGAGAGATCTCATCAGTATGTCTTAACACCTTAATGAAGGTTGCACACATGATGGAGTTGGGCTGTTTTTGGTGTTGCCCCTTTATCAGGACAGATGACAGTGGGCACAAAGTATGGCACAGGAGATTTATCCTGTAAATCAGGAAGCAATTCTGTGTCATGCAAGTACTGGAACGGAGAGATTGCCCAGAGAGGCAGTGGAGTCCCCTTAGAGATTTTCATAAGTCTCTACATCGGTGTAATCATCCTGCTATGGGTGATTGTCTCTAGTAGGCTCCTGATTCAATATAACTTTCCACATTTATAAATATCACTTTGCCAATACAAGATTCATATTTAAATGGTAAAATAAATCTACATGTAATAGCTTTACAATTATAGAAAGGATAAATGTTCTTCTAGCACTGAAATATTATCTTCACAGCTTTCTAAGCATTCATAAACTCCATTCACTAGTTAAATTCAGTACTTTCTAAACTGAGATGAACAGCTGTTCCACGCATTATGTCCTTTTAGGAAAAGAATCTAAAGAATAACATACACAGTCATGACTACTGAGATAACTTTAAATATAAGACTGTAAATCTCTACACTTATCTTGTCCATGACATATTTCCCAGGATTCAATCCATCAACAGTCCATTATAAATAATGGATGATTTGTAGTAGAGGTTTCAGCATCAAAAAATCAAGCAGCAGACCAGGAACACATCGCTGCTCCCACAGTTTTAATGATCTACTTCTATGGAAGAAAATAACATTCCAAATTTGAACCTAAATGTTTATTAACAAGGCTGATGTATCCTTCTACATAAGCAGAAGCAAAGGACAGCATGTTTCTACCAGAAAAAAAAAAAAAAAAAAAAAAAACACAAACAAACAAAAAAACCCTTAGTAGCGGATAAGAAATACATCTTCATTGTAAGCTTCAGTGGAGAGCCATGAAAATGAAAGGTTGAGTGAAATATACCCAGGTCAAGCCTGTACATTACCTTTGGAGGACAAAGTATGATGCTGAAATCCTGTACATCCATTGATCATTCAGAGTAAAGGTTTTAATAGATGAACTCTGATCTAGTGCTACACCTTTCAAAAGGAGACTATCAACCTCGTTTCCGTACAGTTTCATTCCATCAGTACTAGGCATGCTGTTTTACATAATTTGTCAGACTTTCTAAAATTTTTCTATGATACTGCTTAAACATACATTAATATTGTAAAAAAAAAAAACAAAAAAAAAAACAAAAAAAAACCTAACAAACTCATTTGTTTTAATAAAGCAAAGCACACACAGAAAATATATTTCAACAACTGAATTAAAACTAACTTTCAGCTTACATCCTGACAATTGTCTGAAATATATTGCCTAAATCAATATGCAGACAATCCCAAGCTACCAGTCTTCACCTTTATCTATATTCATTAGGCACTTACAGCACCCAGCACCACAGAAAAGCTTGTCACATATTTGTGCTTATTTTTCTTTAGAAAAAAATAAATCTAAAAAGAGCTTTGAAAGTTATATACTATAAAATAGGGAAGAAATAAACAATAAATATTACATCATATATGTTTTATATACCTAGTTACTGCAAAAACAAACTGAAGAGGCCCAGATCTCTAAAATTAAATTATTAAATTAAAAAATATGTAGGACTGGCTTTACAGATAAAATGATACAACACTGGAAAAGCGGTCAAGTCCTTGTAACTCTCTTTCACTGATTTAACTAAGAATAATGTTAATCAAGGAACAAAGTGCAGAAGAAACTTCTATACAATAAGTTGGAGCATAAAATTAGAATGAAATGTTAGCTTTATTTAAAAACAAACAAGCAAACACTTCATAGTTATTATAATATGAAAACACCATATCCACTCAATTACACATACCTTATAATTAAAATGAAGAGCATCTTATCAAACTGAAATAATTACCCCCCTCTTGCAGTAAACTCAGCAACAAGAATTGTCTAAAACAGGAGCAAGCCTTGCATATGTAAAGAAACTCTTGCTAGGCAGGGTTATCTAGCCATCACACCTGAGGTGATACCCCACACCCAAAGGGTCTGTAAAAAGAAAGGGAAGCACAGCTAGCAGCAGGGAGACCCCAAGAGATTGGATGTAGCTGACCCATATTCCTGCCAGCTGGACTGAATAAATTCCTGCTGGACTTGATAAAGGGATGATTTGTAAGTCAATGGGAATATTGGCAAAGTAAAAACTTCTTAGATTCAACATTTCTTTTTATTTTAAGATGATGCAGGTAAGTACTTAATGAGATTGAGTTTTGAAAAGCACTTAAACTCCCACTGAAATCCATGGTAGTATGTTCTACTTTGACATTTTATTTGAATTCTAGGAGCCAAACTGCACTTTAAAAATCTTAAACATAGCTTTAAATATGTGCCATTCTGCTTATTTGAAAGCAGATCTTACTCAGTACTCATTGCACAAAGCAAACTTGATTTTCCTTGGGAAACTCAGAGTCTGGATTCCCCAGACAAGGAGAATGCAAATAAGCCTTCTCAGGTCAGTTTCACACTGAAGCTCTCAATGGTACCCCAGATAGTGGCTATAGCAAGGAATCAAGAGGAGGGAATAATGGTTTTGTGTCTGTTTGGGGAGAAAAATAAGCAACAGTAACTCTCAAGGTGTGCATTTCTGTTCTCACAGTGGAATTTGCTGCTTCAGAAGAAGACAGCTACTCTAGAGACAGAAGCAATCTCTGTCTTATTTTGGAATAAGTTCCTCACTGCTCTGTCAGAAGGGGCTTATAGGCCCTAAAGTCTTATCAAGAAGACAAGACCAAGACTGGACACAGAACTGCCTGCTGCCTCAGCCTCCTCAATGTGGCATACTCATCAGATTGCTTTCCATACCTCTTTGTCTGAAGAAATAAAAAATAATAATCTATTACAATAGAGTAAGTATTTGTAAACTTATAAATTTTACTGAACTAGCTACAATGTTTCATAATATCTAGCTGCTTGATTCAGATTCTCTTAACAAATAATGCTTAAGGTTATTTAGAACACAGATCTTGTTTCAGGTTCATTTTACTTTTTCTTAAGCAAAACCATAGGTAGTAAGTTAGAAATAAATTACCTTTCAATTTGAGTCAATAATAAATAAAATACCTCAACTTCTTAACAAAACTAAATATCCTCTCAACTTCTAGGATGTGGCCTTAGCTATATGACTATGGATTTGGCTTTCATTTACACTGAAACAGAATATGGCTAATTACATGTTCTGGAGCCTTGAGTATTTGTTCTTAGATTACTTTGCGATGAGCTTGGTATTTTTGATGCAAATGAGTTTGCACCAACATTTACCCTTTCCAGCTTTAAACAACAGGACACATGAGGACAGAAGCAAATACTTTTGCAAATGTTAAAGGAATAAAGATTCTGGCAGAGACTTTTAATATGCTTGAGAAAATATATCCCACTGGACAAGCACGTTTCATTTTTGGAAAAAGATTTTATTATTGTTATTATTTTTATTATTATTTCTATTTCTAAAACATTTCATAGACTGTAGATATACGTTGCTTTAGTAAGGAAGAGTCATGAACTATTCCAATACACAATTTGATATCTAATTTAATAGGAGATGATGACATTCCAACACAGATTATTTTGTCTGAACCTGTTTGCAGACAAATTCCTTAAAGTAGAGATTTCCTCCTTCGCATGAAAGCAGAAATCAAATTCCTTTCATCTGCTACTTCCTTTTATTTTCCTCAAAACCCTTACCTGTAGTCTGTGTGATCCAAATAATGGGTAGTGTATGCTGGAGAAGTGGAATGATGCACAAAAAAAGAATTTCTGCTGAAGCAGCCAAGCTTAACTCCAGGTATCTAGCTCTGTGAGTACAGCCCTGACAAAGTCATGGCAGACTACTACTTAGAGAGGAGGAGCGAGAAAGCAAAAAGAAAGAATGTGAAACTCTGAGGAGAACAAGAGAATCAAATACGTACATATGATGGAAAGAGTCAATATGACAACAACAAGAGCATGACAAACCAAAAAAAAATTAATTATGCTGACATCTGTATAAATTATTATTTGTAGGTGGAAGTTTCTTGAAAACTAATGTGAAAGTACTAGAAATGAAAGGAGATGTAAGCTGGATTTTTAGTTTTTTATCATTATTAAAAATCTATTGAGTGATTGATTGGCTTTCCACCTATTTAAAAAATACTGTAAACACCATTGGCAGACCAAAAAAAGATCAAAGACAGAAAAAAAGAAAACTGTTTCTTAACTCTATCAAGTGTACATGTAGGCTTACTTTTGCCCAGGTTTTAGAAATTGTGAAATCTGAAAGCAGTTTTCGTTTTCACTGGGATGGCCAAGGGACTCCTGAATGCATTAGCCAGGGACCCTTATGTTTGGTGTGAGTGGGATATAAAATGAATAATAAATACATTAGCTGTTGCTAAGTCATCCAAAAAATGAGTTAAAGTTCTCCTTTTGAAACATTCAGTGTTTTATATACAGTCTTTCAGGAGAGTGGAAAATGAATAGACCAGTTGGGAGCACAGATGAATATCACATATGCTATCACATCTAAAATTATTTCATGAAACTGTACAGCAACTTACCAGGAATGGAGGGGAAATTAACAGGACAGTTAAGACTTTGGTTAAAGCCCAAACCCCAAGTGGTTGAGCATCCTCCATCAGGGGCCAGGTTCAGGTCTACTTATGGCGCTTTGTCCCTGTCATCTTTTACTGCTGAACAGTACTGATGCCAAGTGAAATGTTTGTACTCTCTTGATGAGATATTTATCATATCAGCAGAACTGTATTGCTTGTGGTGGAACATGTATAGAAGAAGGCAATAAGAGGCAATATTTTAAGTGACAGTGCCACAGATAACAGAGAAAAAGGAGATAGTTACAGGAAGGGCAGAGCACATTTTACTGTTAAGCTCTGATTAATTAATTTCCATGAACAAGAAATATTAACTGTTAATTAAAGGTCAGTTTCAATATCAGAGTTCTTATATATCTTCCAAGGAAATTGTGTCTCGTGATTCTTTAAATGTGAGTCAAGGACTTCCAGAAATCTTTTTTTTTTTTGTAGGAAATGTCTTTTAAGTCATTGCTATCCATTCTTGTATACTAACAACAGAAGACACCAAATTTTCCCTTCTGCACACTGTGCAGAACAGGTGTTCAGGAACTGGAGACATAGATTAGGGGCTCAGTCATCTGCCCACAACCAGGAGTTTCAGACTTCATTGCCTTTTAATTAGAGAGATCAAAGGCTTGTGAATAGATGGGAAAAATGGCAAGAGCCCGTGGAATAAAGCTGTTCCTCTATATTTTAAGTAGCATGAACATCGCATTTATTTCAGGAGCTGTGTCAAGATCTTAGCATTTAATTTCTTTCTTTTTAATTTTTGTACTACATATTTTCTTTCTTCAAATTATATACATTATATATACATATATAGTTAAATACATATAATATTTCTGGGGGAAAAAAAAGCAAGTACATTTTGCATGTGGAAGTCACAAAGAGGTCCTGTATCACAACAATGTAAGACGTGCACAACATTGGAGTGGGACTAGAGCTGGCTAAAATATTTGAATGTATTTAAAATACAATTTAGAATGTAAGAGAATTGAGAAATATAACTGCTATAAAGTTACTATTTCAAAGAGAAAAAGTGGCTTTTCCATAATATTTTGTCCAAACAGAAAATGTAACAATTGCTTACCTTTCCTGACAACTGAGTGATTAAGCAGTAAATTTTGAATCTCACTGCATTCCACAAGGAATTCTGAGCAATTGCTAAGTTTTTGTGTTTCAGAAGTCTTAAAAAGGAGTAAATTCATGTAATTAAATTGATCATCATCTACAATTTCTTCAATACAAGAATTAAGCACTGAAATCAGTAGAAAAAAAAAGCTGCTCAGATAAAATAGAATGGTTCTGAAATGAAATTCTGAAATTCTTGCACTTATAAAGTCCCTTTCTATGTCTCATAATTAATAATGCTATTCTTAATTCTGACATGATTATCTTGCCTGTTGTGAAAACAGTTCATCAAGATGGGTTGAAAAGACAGTTTTTGATCATACTAACTGTGCTGCAAAGTTAAAGTATTGAATTAATCCACCAAATTATTACAAATTTAGCAAAAATATTTGTGGAAAATGGTAATATCTCAGGTAAAATTAACCCAAACCTATTGGACAGCTATGTTTAAGAGCTCTGCTGTCAGAAGTTACAAGAGTAAAGAACTCAGTTCACTTTTTGAGAATGTCATCACTCCTTAATGCTCAGATGAAATTCCCCTAATGAACAAATGAGAAAGATGGTTTCACACTAAGTCTCTGGTGATAACTCAGCTGAGACTGCTGGTGCTGAATCTTTTGGCTGGAGGAAATCAGGATCATTCCCAGAGGCCAAATCTGCCTAGAACTAGCACAGAGGGTTGGCACTTGGCACCTGTGCTTATTGTGAAGTGTCAGAATCATACAGCACATGCTGGTAGTAGCCATCTGTTAGGTACACTGATATCCCAGTGAAGGTCAGTGTAGGGAACAGCCCTGGTTTTCAGCCCTGTGATTATTTGAGTGACAGAACAAGACTCATCATCCATGCCCCTACAGAACATGAGCAGGTTTTACGCTGTGAAATTGGATGTAACTTCTGTTCTTCTCTTGTGTACATGGAGACATCTTGGTATGTGCTGGTATATCTGCATTAACCAAGAAAAATATTATCTAAAATATGCAGTGATAATATAAATTATCCATACTGCTATATTCATATTTAGTGCTTTGTTTGCTATCAGTTGCAACTCTGTGTGAAGTAAATATATATATATATATTATATAATTATATAAATATATATTATATATATATATATATATATATATATACTCAGTCTGTCTTTTCACCATTTTTTCAATCATGAAGGAGTATTTTGGATGTTGTAATCATTAGTACATTTTCTCTTTAGGCTTCTTACTTATCTTCATGCTTAGCAGCATTGAATGCTTTGATGAAGAAGGAACATTTTTATATTTGATTTCTGCTTTACTGCTTATATCATTCTACTATCCCAGCCAAAATACTGATTGATTTAATTTTTTTTTCTAAAAAGAGAGAGAGAGAGAGAGATTGAAGATATGTTTTTTTCTTATTTAAAGTATTATTTTTACTTTATCCTATTTTGCATAAATTTTTATTTAAATGCATAAAGAAGTATAAAGAAATGAGTTAGAGTGAAGAAGCAACTGGCAATATCTAATCTTAGATTCAGTACAAACTTTCTTTATGACTCATTCTGTTGTTTTTCCATCTGAGACAAAGGATCAGTACTGGGTTCTTAATGCTGGACCTCTTAAGTTTAATATCCTACAATGAACAAAAGGGAGCCAAGCAGATATATGCAGCCAAGAATTCCAGTTGGTGTTTAAAGCAGCTAATTGCCCAAACAATCAAACTGGAATGAAAAGCCTCATTAATATTAGAAATTAAATTATTATAAAAGAAATCATACTAGTTCCTACCACTGTTGCCACAGCCAAGAGTCTCTCTGGGCAGAAGCAGTATTGTGGCAGGTCCCTGCCTTCTTTTCTGGAGTTTTCTTAATTGTGTACTTCCTCCTCCTGCTCTCTCCCTGGTACTCCAGTGAGCTCTGCAAGTCACATCATCTTCTTGTCCCCCAGGCACCCACCAATCTCATGTTCATTACATATATGTGTGTGACAAAAATAACATTTACTCGATGAGAAGTATAGTAAGCTGTCTGCAATCCATTGTTTGTTTCTTAATATCCTGTATCTGTATCACCTAAAGGGAGAACTGGGGATATTTTCAGCCTTCATGTTTGAGTAAGAAGTCAGATGTATCGCCAGGCATATGTGTGTGGATTATGGATACAAATGAATATTCCCATTGTATAAGGTAGAATATATGCTGAGCACTGAAACAGAGAAAATTAAAAATGTTTCTATCAAATGAAATAAATAAAATAACCATATATCTTTAAGAAACTTATAGGTGTTTGAGACCTAAAGCTACCACAAAATAAGGCATGTTTGTACTCATATCTACAATTAAAGTTAAATTCAAAATAGAACATTTTCTTTTAACTGCTGTCTATTTTTCCTTCTATTTCTTCATTATCTTAATAATGATGAACAGCTGTGGCTAGATTCAAATTTGTCGATAACCATCTATAGACTCCATGTTTTTAGATGCAGAAAGGAGAAAAGAAAATAATTCTGTTTTGGCATGGGAGCCCATGTCATGTCCTCTCCAGATCCCAGACCCAAAATGGGTGTTTACCTTGAGTAATAAAAATAACAGCTTCTTTAACTGAGGAATTTTTCTTTGAGCTTTGTTTTAAGAAGAAAAAAGAAAACACATATTCCACTTACCAAGACTTAGAATGTAATGATAGCCCTGTGGTAAACTGCCAAATAGTCTTTTAAAGAGTTCCTACCCTATTGGCACTGGATTAAAATGAATTTCTAATAGATTCTTCAATTTAACAAGTCAGATTAATTTCCCATGTCATTTTGTTGCTGATGTTCTTGGGGCATGAATTCAAGAGAAAAAATTTAAATTAATGAACGCTGAATTTTAAGTACTTTTTACTCTAGAAAATGAGGTTTTTCTAGTATACTGAAGTGATTCTAGAAACGTTTCTAGATGACAACTTTTCAGTATTTACTTGTTCATCAACACATCACTGCTTTGCCTACATAGAACAAATGCAAATTCTTATTCACCTCCTCTTTTCTAGAAATACTGACTTTCCCTTTTGTTATAGAATCATAGAATCCTTAGAGATGGAAGAGATCTCTAAAGGTCATCTAGTCCAACTTGCCTGCAATGTACAGGGACACCACAACTAGATCAGGTTGCCCAGGGGCTGATCCAGCCTTGCCTTGAAATTCTTCAGGGGTGGGGAATCAACCACAACAGTAGGTTACCTGTTCCAGTGCCTCATCACCCCCAGTGTAAAAGATTTTTTTTCCTTATATCTAGCCTTATGTTGTAATGCTATTTTAATTCTATTATGAACTAAGAATTTACTATTCCTAAAAAAGTAAAAGGAATGGTACTTGGTCGGATCAAAAGTTAATTTAGTTGATATCTTATCTTTGAGAGTTGTTGACTATCTAGGTAAGAATACGAGGATAGAAAAAGAGTAATACAGCCACCAAATCTTCACTTATCCCCTAAAATGCTTCATTCCAGGAGATTCCCCTCAAACTCTTAAACATATTTTTCTAGCATTAAATGAACCTCAGTTGCGTTTCTCCTTTCAAGAAATTGTCAGATTGATTTCAAACCTATGTTGGCATTTAGCACTTAAAGCATTCTGAGCAAAAACTTCCACAGCCTAATTGCTCATTACATGAAGAATTAGATTCTTGTGTTGAACATGTTTCTCTGTTAGTTTCTTTTGATGAATCTTAGTCACACCTCCTAAAGCTACGCAAAATGTTCACATAAATTTAGACTTAACAAGCTATATTTCTCTCTGGTATTTTAGTGAACGTGGGTTACTGCTGCTTTCTCAAGTAGGAAGTAACAGAAAAATATCTGCCTTGCTTAACAGAGGGATAATCTGTTTATATTAAAATAAAGGAAAAATGACATCTCCAGATTTCAAGTTCTTAAATCTTATTACCATAATACTGAATACTATGTGGATGCATATGAAATATAATGAAAAGTCATCACCACTTGTTTGTAACTATAATGACTTTATACAAATTTCCATTTAATAATATTCACCAGTTTGTTCTATATGCCTTTGACTCCACAGGAAGATTCACAAGATTTTGGTTTCATAAAAACTAAGTCCTGCCTATAAAAATAATAATATATTTTGAAGGTGACACATCAAAAAATTAGAAGAAAAAATGGTGAAAAATTTCCCCTCAGAAACTTTTTATGCATTTTTATTTTGCTGCAAAAAAGAAAAACGCTTTTTTTCTAAAAAATTCTGGATGAAATGTCAAACACCAGTGAAAAGCATATGAGTAGTTTTAAAATGCACATTCAGCATGTCGTAATGTTTTATTCTCCAAATGATTGTGACTTTGTGTTTGAGTAGTGATTCTGTACTCATTGTCTAGCACATGTATTTTCCATCTTGTTCTGAATATATTTCACACTCACCAGATCACATGAATTTTATAGTCCGTCTAATGGAAAATGTCTTTGTCATTCCATTTAGATCAACTGGACACTAAGTACTTGCTCATTCAAAACCTGTTTTTTGTGGTCATGATTATGGTGATTATCCACCACATCATCACAACATTACCTTGTAGCAGTAAATACCAGCAATGACACTTTCAGTCAGATTTGCAACAAATTCAGACAGATTACTACAAATACGTCCACTGCTTTTCTCTATACCAGTTTGACTTTCTTCAGTTTGGGTTCTACAGATGCTATAAAACATCAGTATTGCAGAAATAAAAGCTTGAAATCTGTCACATCCCATACATGGGGTGGGAAGGAGGGAGGGGTGACAAGAGTTAAAAATCCCCCATTATATTAAGCTGAAACGACAATAAAGGTTCACAAATAAGGAAAAAAACAGATAACTTTAATAGGAGATTTCTACAAGATTGTTATCCGATTTTCATTGTCCCTCACACAATTATATCTTCATAAATTGTGTAATTTTATATGAATTTCAAGTAAGCTTTGTGTTATTTAACAACAAAAGTACAAATAAAAGAGAGAAGAATTACCAGGTCTGGGACAAACAGTGGTCCTGCCAACATGAGCGCTCCATGAGGGCATAGAAGGGATGAAGTAGCAACAGAAAGAAGTAGTCTGGGCCCCCTAGCCCCTGCTTGAAGTATCAAAGTGGAAAGAAAAGAGACATTCACCTCTATTTGGAAATGTAGTTGGCAACAATTCAGGGATATCAGACCTACTAGGCAGCAGTGAAATCAAAGGAGGTTACACCAGGACCCATCCCATAACAGACTGTCTGTTGCGTATTGTCTTCCAGAGATGACTGAGACATCAGACACAGAAAGGGAAGGGACCACCCCACTTGGCTTAATTTTCTTTCAGGGCTTTTTTCCTTTTTAAGAATGGCCTGCCTTACAGTTCTTATTCTATCAAAGAGTGCAAACTTAACCTTGCACACACACAAATAATTACAAATTCTTGCTAACCTTCTGCCTAGTTAGTCAGAAATCTGAGGGGAAAATGCTACCACTGATATGGCTTAAAACTCACTTGGTCTGAGTGTTGACAACTTTTAATCCTATTACTTCAAGTGATTATTAATTAGCATTGTAAGTAGCAATAATCTTATAAATAAACAAAATACGACTATGTGACTATCTGAAACACATCAGCTCCCCCTGATTATATCCTCTGGTATTATGTATGCTATTAACTTTAATTTTTCTGTTCTTAACTATCCTTACATACATACATCATAATTCATTTCATGCAATCACTATACTGCCAATCAACATGAACCAAGTCCTTTCCAAATAAAGCAGTTGTGATGCCTCCTTCAGGTATTATTTATTATTTACATAACAATTGTCAATACAGAGTCAAACAATTGTCAATTGTCAAATACATGGATATATGAAGAAAGCTTTGTCCCAGAAAGCTTGCATTATGAACAGAAAAACAGTTAACCTCTATAAACTTCTTCAACAGATTAGGCTGCAGTTGCAATAGTATAACTCAAATCAACCAAGTACTGAGATTTGAATCTTGCTCAAGATGTTAGCATCATCCGCATAATTAACAATAGACTCTTTCTTTTCAGTTCCACTCTGAGAAATTTTTCAACCACTTCTGACTTAGTGTCATCTCAAACCACTGTTGACCTCAGTAGCCTGGGTGGAGTGGATAACCTGGAAGAACTGTACAGTAGTAATGACATTTTCCTTTGCACATGTTTTTGTTTGCTTGTTTGTTTTATCTGTTGCAAATTTAACAGGTTTTACAAATGCTAATATCTTAACATAATCTGCTACAATTTAAATTGGCGGAGACTTTTCCTATTTGCAAAATCAGAGGCGAGTGCCATCAAATTGCTTTGCAAATGCATGTTGACCTCCCTTTTTAAGACTAATAATGAAGGGATATGTTTATCATCAGATTAGAGAGAAATAATCAAAATGCTGAAAAAAATGATAAGAAAAAAATACTTCCTCATATGCATAAATACATGTATGGACATACATGTATTCTATTATCATTTTTTTTACTTAGTTTTCTAATGCTAATTCCATACAAGTAACAAGAAAATATAGTTGTGAGAGTATGATGAAAAACTTTATCATTTTTATTAGAGACTGTGGTTGATACATTCAGGTTTAGGCTTTCCTAAGACCTGATAGGCTTTAAGCACTTCATTCCCTGAATTTTGTTCTTTTTGTGGCTTAAATATGGAGGATGACAAAGAGTTCAAGGTGTGTGTATAGCAGTCAGAGGGAAATCCATATGTTTTAATGATTGCAAAGAGGATTTGCATGAATAATTACTATGTTAACTATCAACACTGGAGATGATAAATTCAGTGCTAAACAATTAGCAGAAGATTCTTTGAAAATATTGTGTAAATCATTACACAAAATAATTGGATTTTGCCTTTACAAATAACTTGAAATTTACTTTTAAGTCACCTGAAAACAATTACCTGAAAGACAATTCAGATTTGTAGTGCTATTGTAATTTCTTGTTTGTTTGTTTGTTTAAATTGTAGTGATGTTTTTACTTTTTTTACACCATGTATGACAGAATGAGAAAAGACGACGTCATGAGGAGTATGAGAATGGTAAACCTTTTATAGTATAGCACTACATGAAAATATCAATATATGTTTTTGCTTTTAAGTGGAAAATTACTAAAAAAGGGAAATTCCAATAAGATCAATGTTTTTTCTTCCTTGGTGACATAAGAGAAACGTATAGTAAAAAAACCCCTGTGATTCCTACAGATGGCCCCATATATTTTCTTTGGCATGTATTGCTACTGCACGTTTTTCTCCTGCATGCAAAACATGTGGCTATGCCGTACTAGAGCATGGCCAAAATATTGCCCAAGCTTACCTATGGAGTTCATGCTGAATGAGTAGATTCTCTGTATACTGTGAACTCTGTATGCAGATAGAAGGCAAAACTCCTTGTAAACCCTTCACAGAGTAGAATACATAGGCACTGCCACTTCTTAAAATTGATGATCTTATAAAATTTCTTAGTAAGCTAATTTATTTCAGTAAAATAAGGATATCATGAGGAAATGACTACCTGTTACTTTTTTCTCGTTCTTGCTAAAATATGGCTTCAAAGTTACAGCACTACTAAGCTGTCATATTACTATGGATTTTTAATGTGACTTGGATAATAGTATAAATCTAAAAATGATATATGCAACCACCTTTACGTGCAAGTCATTAGAAGGGAATTTAAGCAGATCAGATTTTTGATTAGGGCTGAAATTTATTAAGCTTATGTGATCAGTTCTACAAATGTCTCTATGGATTTAAGCTGGCAAAAAAGGAGTAACTGGGCACTTAGATCTCAGAAGCTGAATCAGTCATAAAGGACAGCTATCGCTGACTGTTATTAATTAAGAACCCAAAATTTTTGGAGTGGTTCCAGTCATTCTCCTGCAGAGCACTAATGAGGTCTCGATTATCCTGCTGTGGGGCAAGTGTGAGTAATGGAGTCATACGGTCTCCAGCTTCATGCAGCACATTGGGTGTGGGCTCTTCCGCATGAATTGCTTAATGAACTGTTTGACCTTGGCTATATCTTTTTTTTACACTGTGAGAGACAGACAGGAAGGTTCAGGTGAAAAGTTTACATCCCATCAGCATTACAAATAGCTGAAAGGATAGCAAACAAAAACAAAAAAAAAGAAAGAAAAAAACACCACCACCACCACAATAAATAAATAGATAGATAGATAGATAGATAGATAAACACCTATTTAAATGAGTAGGTGGAATATATATTTTGAGATTTGTTTGCACGTAGATAATTCTCCAATCTTACCTAAATCACAGTCAGTGTTGAGATATATTGCTAGTGAGTCCTGCTTCCTAAATGGTCAATCATTTCTTCTTTTTTATCTTAAAATTCATACAAGAGCCATTAATTTCTCCAAATCTGTAATTTAATTCACTTAGCTGTAAAACAAATTATTTTTAATAATGATCCCCAGTGCCTGTTCATTGTCCTGAATCTATATCTAGTTCTGAACAGGTATTCAAGCTCTGAGCTTCCTCATATGTACACATTATCCTTTTTGTAGCTCAATCTGCAGTGTTACATTTGGTTAGAGTACTTGGAGGGAATTCAAGATAGAAATCTGAAAAAATAATAGGCCAAACAGAAACTGTATTATATTATCTGCTTCACTACATAATCACATGTATTTCACTATCAAATATTTGCACTTCTTCCCAAAGTAAAGATGCTCAGAAATTAAATATTTTATTCTGTGTGCACACATACATCTCCCAATTACCTAATTTAATCTAGTAAATTTAGGCAACTGTCAGGCTGGAATACCATTCAAGCTTTCAATAAGTCCATATTAAGATACAGAAATGCCAGTGTATCTTACTGAATTTTTGAAATGCCAGTTATATCCTGTTACAACAGAATTTCAAGAAATGATGATCAATTGTGGATTTGTTCAGAAACCATACTTCTGCAGTTGCAAAATACAGTCTTTAAAATGTTTTCTCCTGCATATTTCCCACTACAAGTCCAATGATAGTAGTGAATGTAACAATCTGTTTCTTACAAGTCATTATTCTCCAAAAGCATCTCACGTGATATAGGAATATTTGAAAATAGTCAAGATTGATGAGCAAAGACTTGTGAAACACTTATTTTCACATTTTAAGTAGCCTGGTACAAAAGCCAGCATTCACAATAATATTTCTGATGCTCTTTATTATTTTATGAGTAAAAATGAAGCCACTGTAGAAGTGTTAATATGATAAAATAATGAATTAGTCAAAAGTTATTAATAGCAAAAGAACATTACAAACAATGTATGATAAGAAACTATTTTATTAGTCTTTTGCTCTGAGCTTCTTATTTTTCCTAACCTGATGCACAGCCTTACGTTGCTCTCCCACTTCCATAACAAATGTTTTGAAAAGCTTCAGAGGGAATCTCAGGCAAACCAGACCAGGAATTTAATTTGTTGATAGGTTCCAAATATAGATATTGACTTATTGTTGTTATATTTTAATCATTGGCAGGTCAAGAGAGAAACCATTTCTTAGTGGAGGAAACACTGAGAGTACTGATGCCACTGTACTGGTATTTTGTACTAGTATGTTGTGATATGCCTAGAGCATTGCAGCAGATTTCATAACACGGAGAGAAGGAAAGCATACGGAGTTGTCAGTTTTAGCTAATGCTTCAATTATCATCATTTTGATAGAAAGCCATAGAAGTTATGTTTTTCTTAAAGATATCCAATATTCTAAGCACTTTTATACCTCTTAAAATCCACGTCTTTCTGTACTCTGATGATGAGGATAATGAAGTAGTCTCAAACTATGTCAAAACAACTGCACTTTCAGTCTTCACATAGAAAGAGCTGGAAAAAAAATCAATTCTAATTTTCTAAATGATGATAAAAAAGACTGTTAAGCAAGAGTAATTTCTTTTTATCTGTACAGTCTTCAGGAGTGTGTTTAAAAAAAAAAAAAAAAGACATTAAGGAAGTTTTCCCTATGTATTCATTATAAAACTTGAGCTAGAAATGCAGGCAATTCCACCACTGGTTGCTTCCTTTCCACCTTTCTTGCCCTGATGCCTGTGTCTGACTTGGCAACTTTTGTCAGCAAAATCATGGGAGGTCAAAGGAAATTGTTATGTTGTGGAAAAGGTATTCTTGGCAGAACTGCTCAGGCTGTAGGGAGAGAGGGAGATTGGGTGTAGAAGATGGATGCAGAAGTTTGTGAAACATTCTAAGCACTATATTATTAAATAAAATCATCTTGGTTAGATAATTACATTTTTTTCCCCAAGTACAACAGAAAGATTTCTAAGCACAATTTTTTACTGTCAAATTGATTGTTGTTTTGTTGTTATTGTTGTTGTTTTCTAGCAAAATAGTTACAATATGTTATTGGAATTAATTAAACTGAGTGCTTATTCCAGATAATCATCCCATATGTACGTATCCTTTAAATCCCTCATGCTAGAACTTCAAAACCAGGTTAGCAGAATTATTATTTTCCTGTGATCTAAATTTCTTGAACAGGAGTGCCCAGCACAAAAAGGAATATGACTGTGGAGTCCTTATAAAAAAGAGTCTGTTTTCCTGCTTCTTCAGGGAAAAAATGAAAAACATAAATTAAAAAAAAAGAAAGAGTAATTTCAGTCTTCAATCAGGAAGAAAAAATAATCAAAAAGTAACAACAACAAACAAAAAGCAACACCCAACAATGTTCTGTGATAGAGATTTCACTCTTATCTGTATGTGGAAAAGGGAACTCTAGAGTTAAAGGAGGACCTGCTTATCTGTAGCCTTGGTTCACAACCCTGTTATCTCCAAATTGAGATAAAATTTCTACCTTCCCGACTATCTTATTGTTTAGGCATGAATATCCATCCAGCATACTGGATTTTTGATCTGTTCTTCTAACATAGCTAACTCCTCCAATAAAAGGATTTCAGCTGATTGTAAAAGCTGAGTCATAAGAGAAAACAGGACCTTCTTGGAGCCATCCCATGGACTAGGGTGTTAGAGAGTAAGGGGGTCTGTGAGAGCTAGTCAGCGTTTAAACTGCACTACTTCCAAGATCAGTACTGGTGTGTCCCTGTGAGTAAGAAATCGGGCAAGGGTGGCAGGAGACCTGTGTGGATGAGCAAGGAGCTCATGCATAAACTCAAAGGGAAGAGAAAGGTCCATGAAATGTGGAAAAAAGGGTCTGACCACTTGGGAAGAATACAGGAATGTTGTCAGGGCCTGCAGGGATGTGACAAGGAAGGCAACCTGGAATTAGATCTTGAAAGGAGAAAAAGGATAAGAAATTTTTTTTTAAGCATGCCAAAAGTAAAAGGAAGACTAGGGAAAATGTGGGTCCCCTACTAGAGTAGAGGGGTGTTCTGGTAGCGGCTGATGCTGAAAAGGCAGAGATACTGAACAGCTTCTTTGCTTCTGTCTTCACTGTGGGAACTCCCTCTCAGGACTCCTGGACCATGGGGAAAAGTTAGAGGGTCTGGGGAATGGAAAGCTCCCCTTTGGTGAGGGAGGAAATGGTCCGAGAGTGTCTAGGCAATATCAGTGTAGGTAAATACATGGGCCCCAATGGGATGCATCCACTTGTGCTGAGGGAGCTGACAGAGGTGATTGGTGAACTGCTCTCTGTCATCTTTGAGAGGTCCAGGAAAATGGGAGAGGTGCCTGAAGACTGGAGGACAGCCAGTGTCACTGAGATCTTTAAAAACGGCAACAGGATCTGGGGAACTACAGGCCAGTCAGCCTCACTTCTGTCCCTGGAAAGGTGATGGAACAATTTGTTCTGCATACTGTTTCCAGGCAGTTGGAAGAGGAGAGAGTTATCAGAAATGGTCAGCATGGGTTCACCACGGGGAGGTCATGCTCGACAACCTGGTAGCTGTATATGAGGTCAGTACTGGCTGGTTTGACAGGGGGTGAGCAGTAGATGTAGTCCACCTTGATTTCAGCAAGGCATTTGATTGACACCGTCTCCCACAGCATCCTTATAACAAAGTTGAGGAAGTGTGGAATAGATGAGTGGATGGTGAGGTGGGTTGAGAACTGTCTGACTGGCAGAGCTCAGAATGTTGTGATCAGTGGCACAGAGTCCAGTTGGAGGCCTGTACTTAACAATGTTCCTCAGGTGTCAGTGCTGGGTTTGGTCCCATTCAATATCTTCATCAATGACCTTGATGAGGGGATAGAGTCCACCCTCAACAAGTTTGCTGATGATACAAAGCTGGGAGAAATGGCTGACATACCAGAAGTCTGTGTTGTCATTCAGCTACAAAGTCGGTAAAGGGGGTGGAACACCTCCCTTATGAGGAAAGGCTGAGAGACCTGGGTCTGTTCAGCGTTGAAAAAAGACAACTCAGAGAGGATCTGATCTATGTCTATAAATATCTAAGAATGGGAAGCAAAGGGATGAGGCCAGACTTTTTTCAGCAGTGTGTGGTGATAGGATGAGGTGACATGGTTGCAAACTGATGCATAGGAAGTAATGCACAAATGTGCTTGGGAACTTCTTTACAGTACAGTGATGGAGCACTGGCACAGGCTGCTCAGAGGGGTTGTAGAGTCTCCTTCTCTGGAGACATTCAAGACCCACCAGGTTGCCTGTGTGTGCAACCTGACCTAGGGAGCCTGCTTTGACAGAGGGTTTGGACTAGATGATTTCTAGAGGTCACTTCCAAACTCTACAATTCTGTGATTCTGGGTGATTCTGTGAAAGCTCATACATTTTCAGTGTCAAAACAAAATAGGTCAGGTATTCACTTCTAAACACTAAAAATACTGTCAAGAAAGTACCTTTTGCAGCTGGCTTGGCTAGTCAGTCAAGATTCATTAAGCATTTCATTCTAACTAGTATTTCAGTGTTCAAAGTATATGACTGTCAATGGACATCAAAAGCCATTACATCAGCCAGCCCCAGTTCTGTGAAATCAGACCATGGAAGCAGGAGGTCACTTTCTTCATCCTTGTAATCTTACCAGTACTTTTTCAAGCAACTTATCTTCCATTTTGCTTTTGAGGAGCATCTTTGCCACATGCTTTTTAGACTGACTATGTACTTGCCTGCACCTGGTCAGTGCACTGAGTAGGGGTATTGGTGGATGCTTTCCAGGCATATCTACCAAATATGGGAATGGGTAAACCAGAATTTATTTAGGTTTTGACTGAACACAGACTTTGCTTATGCATCTGTATGCATCTTGCTCTGTTTGTACTACTTAACTTTAAAGGTCTAATACTCTACAGATTCATCCCTTGGTATTCTCTTGGCAAAGCACAGTTTCTATTTGCACCTGAATAAATGTGAGACAGAGAGCTGATTATTTCTGACAGTCAGTAAAGTGAGAAGCAAACATACTGACAGAAATCCACGTGCAACACTAAGAAATGAAAAGGAGCAAAAGGTATCCTGCCTCACTCCATGACAAAAGGATAGCCACTTAAGCTGCTTTTACTGCATGGTAAGCAAAGAGTGTT
Organism: Callipepla californica brunnescens; assembly: GCA_023055505.1. Taxonomy (NCBI): domain Eukaryota; kingdom Metazoa; phylum Chordata; class Aves; order Galliformes; family Odontophoridae; genus Callipepla; species Callipepla californica. Next base: position 48,377 of record JALIRH010000106.1, on the reverse strand, counting down.
AAATTAAAATATTATCAGATAGACACACAATCAACTATTTTGAACAAATGCTCATAATAAATAAAAATTACCTTGTGAACCTACATTTTAAAAGTGTACATTCAATGGCTCTATGAAGATATAGTGAAAAATACCACTTAATACAAGATATATGTCTAGTTTTAATGATGCTATTTTAAAGCAATAAAAACAAAAGTATCTTTCTACTTCTACAAACATATTCCTCTGTTTATGGTTGCTTGTTTAAGAGGATATATAAATGCAAAGTTTATTTTCTCATCGGTTGCATGTTTTGCTTCTTCTCAGTACAGTATTACCAGCAATGGCAATTTTGGAACACTGAGAAAATGTAACTAAAAAGCAGAATCTTTGCTTGGACATAAGAAAACCAACCAAAAACACATAAATGAAAAAAAGAAAAAAACAATTGAAATCCATGCTGTGTTTGTCCCTATCTCTGATGACTTATAAAGCATTTTAACCACAGGAATCATCCCATCATGTATTAATCACAGTCTGCAGATAAAAATCATTATCATTATGTAATGAAAAATGTGAGTAAATTACTTCTAATATCACATGTAGTAGAAATTCAGCAAAAGCCATGCAATTTTTATATTAGCGTTTTTAGATGTCAGATTTACTTCTACTTAACTGCAGACGTTATTTAGCATTTCTTTTTCCTTCACAACTGTATGGCAACTGCTGAGTCACAGCCTGAACCACTGATTGAGCACCAGAAGGAATGACCCTGTCAGCCCTGGGAGCACAGGTGAAGGCAATTCACCTGTGTGACTGGAAGAGGTGGAGCCAGGCTCAACCCCTCTTAGACCCCCCCCCCCCCCCCCCCCCATTTAAGGGCTCACTGGAACCAAGGAAGCATCTCTTAATGGAAATTCCTTTTTTGTGGAGTTTTTCTAGTGAATTCAGGTCTTTAGAGGTGGGTGAGCATTCCACATTCTTCTTTCTTTGCAGTACCTTCTCATTGGGCTTGTTCTGTTGCTATCACAACAGATGATGAGCTGTGATTTACAGGAAGGTCTTTTGAAATAGTCCTATATTGTTCTTGTGCATACTAGTGTATACTATGCTGACTTTTCCCAGAAAGAGTGGAGAGCCAGATACCTTCATTGTACTTTCTTGTGTACTTCTTCCTGGAGCTTCCATTTGTTCTCAATTACTCTACTTGTGTGGTTAAACTGCTTAATAAGCAGAGCTTAGGTAAGTATTTCTAGAGGCTTTCCTAAATAAAACTCCCATTCTTCAGGGAATATGCAAAGTAATATTGTGTGCTGTCCTTCAGGTGAATGTGTTCTAAGTGTACATTGATAACATCTGTGTTTAGAAACTTGTCTTTTTTTTTCCAGCTTCAAAAAAAAAACAAAACACTGGAACTCCCTGATTGGAGAGGGTTCAATGTGTTTACCAAGACTGTATCAAAATATAATTTTGAAACTAGTGAATATCTCCCAGCAGATGAAAGACAAATATGGATCAATATCACTATTAAGTGACACCTTTTTTGAACTTTATTTTGCTTACTACTAGAAATGATATCACGCGAAGCTGACAGCACCGAAGAGATCACGTAGTGATAAGTATTTGCTGTGGTAATCTGTTAATGTTGACAGATCTCAAATCTTAGACATTACATGAGGGTGTAAGTTGATCAAGGATTATTACTTTACATCTTTTTATAAAGTAATGATCTCCTGTATTACGTGCTTTGCCTTCTTTAGGATGGTTAGATTATATTTTTGTTGCACATCTTGACACATAGATGTTGTATAGTGTACCTATGCACACATAAATAGGAAAAACAACTTTTCTTCATAAATCACAAGAGCAAAATCAAGGATATGAAGGACAAGTAAAATCTGAAATAAACCAACAAATCCTGGATAATATATTTTTACCTGTACTGTATGTCTGAATAATTCCTCTCCTCTATAGCTGTCTAGTTTCCTCTCCTACAGTTATTTCATTAAATATGATATTAAATAAAACAACTCACTTCCTAAAAATAAAGTGATACTTCATTAGGCAAATATGGGTCTAGACTCCCAGCCAAAACTGAGTTCTTCTACCATCAGTCATGTGTTATGTGAAAGTCTCCTACCTGGCAAGAAAATTGCTAAAGTTGTTTTTTTGGCCCTATTGGAATCCAGGAGGGAAATTGCCATTAACTTCTTTTGGGACAGAATGCCCTTTAAATGATTTTAAAGATCTCCTGTCACGCAGAAAGCCCACAGTGACATGACACAGCATTATCCAGTATATCCCACATCTTCACTGCTTTGCATTCAGGCATACCAGGACAGAATGTACTTGGAAAAGCGTGGCAGTGAAAAATGTACAGAAAAAATCTGAATCAAAGCAAAGAAAACAAATCAACTATATGAAAAATTCTTTTTTCTCATAAATTTTGAGATAAAAATTTAAGATGAAGCACTTGCCTTGCTACACTGCAGATACTTTGATAAAATGTTGTTCTAAGAGATCCTAACCACATGACTACAGTCATTATCACCTAAATTGATTCAGTAGAGACTTAATGCATCTGGCAGTAATTATTATTCTGAACTTATTATCTTGTATTTTTATTAGCTTAATGGTTTTATCCATTTATCAGATAACTGAAATTTTCTTCAGCAGCTATGTGAGGAATCTGAATAAATGAGAAGTGTTTTTTTTTTTTTTTCTTTTTGCAGTTTTAATAAAATTTCTATTTTGTCTTTTACCAGTCGTTACCAATTTCTGCTGATTCACTGAGAAAATGCTTTATCCACTAATGTTAATAAGCAGATGCCTTCTATTGTATAGAACTGTGAATTGTTTAGAATATCTTTATATAAATATTCTTTCATTGTTAATATGTAATTCTCAAGGATTTCTTTATTATTATTATTTTTTTTAAATAAGCCAGTTTAGCATTTGGCTTTAGAGCTATCACTCATGCCTTTAACAAATCTTTTATTTTTACATCTCATTCTTTTAAAACACATATGCGTGTCTTCCCTTGTTCCATTTACTAGGATGGAAAACTTTGCAGTCTCAGGAATTGAAGGGCTCTGACACTTATGAATTTGTTTGACTTCTAATCAAAATTAAGCCATGTTCTCATTCAAAGAGAATGTATATGTTTAAATAATAGTAAAAAAATACAAATGGTATTTAAAACAAAATTTTAATTTACAATTTATTTCAGTAGTAGTATTCAGAGTATAAAAAGTTTAAATATGTTTTGATCTGCCTGTTTTAAAAGGAAATACTACGAGAACGGTCACTTAATCCTGATAGGAACACTTAATCTTATGCTATAAGTAAAAAAATTATTTCATTTATAGGTGGAAATGACTCGGCTGTTTGTTGATATGTCACTTTCAGTCTGTTTAATCTTATTTTAAAATCCAGCATACTCTGTTTTAAGATATGCTATGGCATTAACCTGTGCCAAATTTGACTAATGTTAGAAACAATCTACTACAAAATGAAACTAATTTAAAAGAAAAAAAGCAAACATTTCCTTTTTAATTTCTTTTCTTAAGTGAACTATTCTGAAATGCATTAATGTACTATAGTGTGAGGATTGATTTAAATGAGTAGATTTTGTTATTATGGAGAAAAATCTGTAGATTAATCCAGGCAACATTATAAACTGAAAATTAGTGGGTGATGCCAGTTGGACATTTGTCTCAAGCTAGAAGTTATATAAAATAATAGTCAAAGTCTTAATTTAGAATTTCCTTGTGGACCTTGCTGCGTGTATTTTATTTGTTCATGAGATCTGACAACAGCATCTGGTAGACAATAGGTTAGATCAGCATATTGCTATCACTGAACTGCATTGCATGGGAAAAGATAGTCAAAATATTTCTAGACATTGCTGTGCCCCAGACTCTATACAGTAAGTTTGGTAAGATATCTTTTCCATCATATGCAGAATCAATGAATGTTTCTCAAGTACCCTTTGCAACTTGCTGATGGGGTTTGCCTAAGATCTAGGTAATCTACTTGCTTATGATGCTATGAGAGGAGGCACTGATGACTACTATCTCTCTGCATAATTGTTTTGCATTTTCTGCCCATAGAAAGGCAGTGTGCCTTTTTGCAGACTAACCTTGCCAGTTCATCATCAGCTGAGGTCTACCATTGCAATACAAAAAGTAAAAGAACTATTTTCACAGCTAAAGAGCTCCACTGCATTTTGCTTCCAGTGCAGTACACTCTGTTTTGAGTAAAAGTTAAACTTGCTATCCAAAAAATAGCCTAATGTGAGCTTTTTTTAAAATGAAATACAGTTGAAGTACTTATTTCACTTAAGTATGCCTTGTGTTTTAAATGTTTATTTAATGTATGATTATTTTAGAGTAATTTCTGTTTAGTAAAAAACTAAAGCATTAGTAACTCCAAGAGACTAGTTTTAAAGAAAATTATAATGTGAAAATGTGTTTTTGTTTTTTTTTAATGCAGTTAAACTCTGCAGCAATCTTATCCTTTGCAGTTTACAATTGTTGAAAGGTAAGATCAATGAATTAGGAATATTAAAGTTAGGATTAACTCTCACAAATCACTGGCAAGCTGGTGTTTCTGACACACAAACAATTCTGATTTTAAAGCAACAAAAACTTTCTAAAAAACAAACCACTTGGAAGTTAAAATGAGTAATATTACAAAACTTTTACAGTAAATTCTTTTAGGTTGCTCCCATTTAAAAGTTAAGTTTTGTTCATTTCTTTATTAAAATTTTGCTTTTTTTGGAGCCATTTTCATTGCCTTCCATTCTACCAGCAAGAGTCACCTTTAACTCTTAGTTTCCTGGTGAAGTGTTGAAGAGAAATAATAACTATGCAGTAATGTAAGTATGAGAGAGAACTACTAGAGATTGATTCTGAAGTACTATAATGGAAGAATTCAGGTAGATATAGGTAAATCTGGATGATGATTTTATTTAGATTTTCCCAAAGCAGTGTATCACGGAAATCCATAAATGACATAACATATATGCACATTCTCCTACCTCCATTACTAACCTTTTAGAGTTAGGAAGCACTTTTTCTGCAGGAAGGCAAACGTGGAATCAAGTCCCACCTTGGGATGAAACTGTATCATATTTTAGACCTAGTAAGAGAGAAAAACAAGAACATGTGGATAAAAGAAAATAAGGCAAGAGGGTAAAAAAAAATTGTATATTGCAGAGGTGAACCAACTGGATGACAAGCGTACTGGGACAAATGTAAAAATCAATACAAAAGCTAGGATTAAACTTGATTACCTGTTCTGTATATGGTGGATAATGCAAGTGGATGATAACTGGAAGGTAATAGAAATGATTGAATTACCCTTAAAAGTAAAAGGAAGATATCACAACAAAGGGAATCTTAGTTTTCAAGTTGTTTTCCCAGGAAAACTTATAGGTAGAAAGAGAAGCAACTTGAGACAGTAATTTTTGGGAGGTTAGCAGTGTTTCTTTAAACTCTTTCCTTTTTTATTAGATTAATATTATATAATGCTTAATTCAAACTTTACACTTTTGCCTTGATTGGTCACCTCTCAGATATTAGGGAAAAAGCAAAGCTTGCACTCAAGGCGTTTAATATTCTTTACGTATGGGAACTGTTGAATCATGACTTGAACCACTGATTGATCACCTGAGGTGAGCAATGAGTCAGCTGCAGGGGTGCAGGTGAAGGTAATGTACCTGTGTGATTGGAAGGGGTGGAGTCTGGCTCCACCTCTCCCAGACCCCATTTAAGGGCTGACCACCGGGGATCTCTTGTTGGAGATCCCTCTGTAGTAGAGTTATTGGCGAGCCTCAACCATCTTCAAAGGTGAGCCACTCTCTTCTTGAGAGAAGGCCCATCTTCAAAGGTGAGCCACTCTCTTCTTGAGAGAAGGCTCTTCTTGAGAGAAGGCTCTACATGAGCCTTCCAAAATATACCATCTTTGGCATTATTTCTTTTGGGGGTTATTCGCTTTATCATTCAAATAATAATTTTAGAAAACTGAAACTCATAAAGCATGAAACTCATATTTCTTCTATACTCAGTTTTAACCAACAGGTAGAGTTAACCAAAGGATGAGTCATTGAATGCGTTTCATAAATGAGGTGAATTTACTTTTTCACAGATATCTGAATTGTCACTGTGCATATACATTATTCTATTTAAGAATCAATTATTTTGTTTTAATTTCCTTATTTGGAAATGAGGTTGCTTGACAAAGAATTATTAGGGTGTTTTAGAATCACAGAATCATGATGAGAGTATTAACACTATTAAAGCTCTTCAGCGGATTATCCCACATTTTAAGTGTGAGAAAACTTCAGTTCTAAAGACTAACACATTATGGTAACATTTGCCACTTAACAATAAAGAAAAAGAGACAAAATATTATTCAGATATGTTATGCTGATCAGTTAAAATTTGGAGTGATAAATCTTGCAACATAGAAAATGGCAACTCTAAAATTTCATGGTGTTGACAGAAAGAAGTCTATGAATTCTATGAATTCATACCAAAACTTGACTTTACTCTAAATCTGAGTAACCTAATGTTGCAAAACTACTACAGAACTGCTTCGTTAATATCAGGAGTGGAAGACCAAAATTCTGCCCTGGGTCCTCCTCAGTTCTGTTGAGTTGAGCTCATGCTAAGTCAGAATCTGAGCTTGGTAGTTACTCCAGATTGAATCTACAGTACAGCTTTCAGTGAAGTACACTTCAGCTGTGACCTATTTAAAATGGGAAAAATCAGACAAAATCTGTGAAAGACTGCTGATTAAAAAAAGAAATATAAACCATTTAACAAGCCTACTCAAAAAAAAGCAGCCTTCCTGAAGCTGGGGAAGGATGACCTCCTGCCTCATAGTAACTAACCAGTTATACACCCCTACTCTGAATGCTGGTGGACTGGATTGCCAGTGCTATTGTAAGACTTATTCCATTATCCTAGTCTTTTTTTTTTTTTTTTTTTTACTGAAGTGCAGTGCTTTTGAAAGAGGGGTTTGAGGAGTTGCCAGGTGTGTAACAGAGAGGAGAACGTGCTTCTATGTGAGCCAGTCTTGGAAAAAAGGATCTGTGACTCAAAGAAACAGGTTAGATGCTTTCCAGTATGGTTCTTGCATCTCCTAACAGTGACTTAAAATTCATGGTGTGCAAGGGGAACCAAAACCACTCTGCCCACATCTTCTCTCTCGTTCACTGATGAATCCATGTAGGAGCATATACAGAGTGAGCTTGCCTGGAATCAATGAATGTGTTGTAACTAGCTTCAAAAGATTAGGGCAACTAAGTTTTCTCAAGCTTTAATGTAACTAAAATATGTGAAAGGTATCAGAAATGAAACAGTATCTGGAAATTTGTTCCTAACTTTCCCCTAAACTCTTCCTCTGTTTTAACTTTAGTCCATGTGCTCTACAACAGCACTGATTTTTTTTCTTTTTTTTTTTTCTTTTTGCATGATGTTCTAGCTTGTATCCTCTGGCAAGGAGATTTGCAGATTTTTATGAAATAAATATGTTCATTTTGCAAAATTTTCTGTGAAGGACATAAAATATAGACATTTATGGTCTATCCTAAATCATTTTTAGCATGTTAATGTGTAGCATACTCTTTTGGAACAGTCTTATGGAAATTATTATTAACAGTGTATTTGTTTGCTTTTTATATTCACTGATGCTCAGATACCAAAGTTGGTAAAAATCCCAGGGAACCAGTCACTCTTTCATTGTAAATACGTATGCATGAATTATAATTGTATGCTAACTCATAACACAGGGAACTGCCAACTCTACGAAATACATTCACTATCTAAACAAAAGGAAGAATTCAATTATGCTAGAGAGAAAGAGGCCTTGTTTGTGTATCCCCTTCATGCTGGGAGGGATTTTCGCACACAGCATCTAAACAGAACTGTATCTACCAGCGTTTATATTTCGGTGCAGATACTTAAAACAGTTGGAACTACTCTGTTATGTCATTTCTTAACTGGAGGAGGGGAAAATTTTCCTCACTTTTACTCAGTACTTTTTTCCTAAGGGGCAGAGAAAAGAAATTGAAATGACAGCAAGCAGGACATTGTCAGTGCCTCTGAAAAGACAAGAACAACTTCAAGTTCTCCTTGGCATGGTCTGTTTTAGCTAATATGAAATTTCACTGCTAGCTGCAGTAGAAACATGAGTAGACACTGTATTTCTAATGTACTAATATATGAATAAGCCTCACATTTCATGTAGTTAACTTTATTTTTTCATGTACTCATTTAACAGTCAATGACACCAGTTATATGTGGATTTTTTCAAATCCTAGAAACATCACTGGAACAGCGTTGCAAGCTCTGTGTCCTCCAGAGGAATCTGAGGAGGATAGAATGTTGTGCCTACATGCATCCAGATTTTGGATTAAGCACTCAACCAAAATAATGAAGTAAAAATACAGGTGGAATAATTTACATAAATATGTAATCATAAACCAAGCCTGCTTTTTTCACATGCAGACAACATTATATCTAGACTTGCCCTGGGTGATAAATTTTTGTCTCATAGGCACTTTCTATTACACTTCAAACTCAACAATAATGTTTGGAGAGCTAGTAGGACTGAGAAATGGTTGCTGTCATCTAGCTTGGGTGTGGAATCAATTTTTAAATCAAAAAATATTACTATGTGAATTACCACTTTCAGAGAAGCATTTAATTTTCATGTTTCCTTTGACTGAATTTCCCATCAGCAACCTTCCTATAAACAGTATGCTCTGCACTCACACATATAAAATTTGACAGAGCTCAATGAATTTTGCCAAAGGCATATCCTCGGGAAGATTTTAAATTTCAAGTACATCATCGTGTATCAATTATATCTAGACAGACAGTGGAAAAATGGCAAATGGATTTTTTTTCCTGATGTTTCAAAAATTCTGATGGTCTAATCAAACGCTTATTCAAGTCCCTTTTAATAATATTGCCTTTTGGGTTATTCTGAGGGGTTCCTTTATAATGATATTCTACACTGACAACAGATTATTTCTTTGTACTGAATCACAAAACTTATCTAGTTAGAAATTTTTTGTGTCTTTCTTAAGAAAATCTGAAGTGATACATGTAACAAGGAAATAAAGTTTTTGTGGTACATAATTAAAAACACAATATGCAATAAGAAAGTACATTTGAAATATGATTAATAGATCTACTATGATGCTGCAAAAAATTTACAAGCAAATATATGGAAGTAACTGCTATACACTGTGTCTTCAGGAATTCACCCCCTGATTGTCAAAAACTGTTGCAGCTTATGAATATCAAACTCTCAGCATTCTATTCAGCAGTCTATCTTCTGATGATGTTTAATGATGTTCTACAGTCTTTTATTAAGCTATCAGGTCACGACATTACTTATTGGTAAAGAAGTATACATAAATAGTAACATTTTTTAGCAGAATTGTTTTGTGCTATCCGGATAGGCTAGATAGACTTTCTCATAATTAAATTTCATAACCTACGGATAAAGAAAGCCAGTACGTTGTACAGCTATTTTCAGTCTCATGAGTAAAAATAGCATAAAAGTGAAGCAAAGATTAAATGTGTTTACTATTTCTGATGTCTTGTTACATAATTTATTAGTCTGATGCTGCTCATTACTCCATCATTTTTCTCTGTGAAGTCTCTTATAATATCAAATGAAGAAAAATTGTATTTAAATTCATAATTTTGAACTGAAACATCAATATTCAAATCAAATATGGTGCTATTGTGGTGCTTAAATTGTAAAAGAGCCTTTTATGCTGAACACAATACAAAAGTGATAGGCATTTCTGTTATCTCATTCATTAGTCATTCTGGACAGTTCAGCCAAGCTGTTACCTACAATAATGAAGAGCATTTTACTCTTTAAAGGTTAATTCAAACTCTACACTGAACTGCAGCAAACTATTTATGTATTGATTGATTGATCCTGACAAAACAGGTATTTTGCTTTTTTTTGTTTTCTAAAAGAATAAGAATTATTCATATAGCTGTAGCCATAAGACAAGGTAAATAATGTACTCTTGCTCTGCAGAAGCATGACCAACCAGGTCAAAATGTGCACTTGTGTAATAAATTTGTTGTAATTCATTTCAGAAGTTTATAAAGCAGTCAGGCAGCTTATCAGTCAGCACTTTTATGACTGACTTTGCAAATTTTACTTCCTTTTTCATTTTCAGCTTCTATCTCTGTCTCTTCTGTGCATAACTCCCGTTGTGAATTTAGACTTACCAGCTATTTATTCATTCAGAGATGTCTTTCAATTTTACTTTATTGATAGTATCACTTCATAGAATCAAGCACAGGTATTCTATCAGTCCTACATATCATTTTAGAAGCCCTCAGCAGTCACATCCAAACTTCCATGATTGCGCAGTTGAAAGTGAGATCATTAAAAAAAGGGAGTTTACACAGATCTCAGCTTGCTTGCCACCTCCTCTGATTTTTCAGTGAATCCTTTACTTTCCTTTCACAAAAAAACAACAAAAATATTCCATCAAGTATCTATCCATTATTATTTTTTGATCTTTAGTGTTTTTCTGTGATCTTGTGTTTAAAAAAAGATGAAGAAAAAAAAGTCTGTAGAAGGCTAATTATGAAAACTGCATTTGTTTCCAATATACATAAAAAACTATTTTGCACTCCAGAAAAACTTTGAGGATTCTAAATATTCACATTCCTCTCAGTTATTATAGCATCACTCAAGTCTTAGCACTGACTTCGCATTTGCAAGCCAGCACACAACTCACATGGTCTAAAGTGAGAGAAACACGTTTTAGATTTTGCCTGCATGCACACACAATTATACACACTGAAGAAATTAAAATAGGATGTTGCTGAAAATCAAAGCCTTCATATGTGTTTGGGACCTTGTGCAGGCAAAAAAGGAAGATTAAACCATACCCTAGTCTTTGCATGGTTGTTGCAAGACTGCTCAACCTCCCTGATACCAGTTTGGATATCTCAGCAGCAAGAGAGAACTGCAGTAAGCAACAGTGGTGGGGTAGGGGCACAGATCTCTTTTCCAAGCAAATGCACCTGCTTCAGTGCGTGCCTGCTTCTTGGGAATTTGCTTTCCTACACAGGAAAAGATGACCATTTACTTTGCATAGAGGTTCTTGTACTATATGTGCACCCACTGTCTCTGATTGCTATTACGACCTAGGCTGAAAATGGGCTCCAATTTGTGATTCTAGATTAAAGATTTGTTGATGGGGCTCCTTTGTGCCCCCTTTTCATTTCAGCTGTTCCTGATCTCCAGTACTTTCTTCTGATTTCAATAACATTTAACCTGACCTCAGGCTTGCAAGCATGCAATATTTCTTATAATAAAAATGGGTTAATTTCTTGGATATTGAAACATAACTGTTGTATATTGATGTAATTCATTCTGCAGAAGGACATTGTTAAAGTTCTCAGGCAAAATTGTGTAGTTCGTGAAAAGAGGTAGGAAAAAATAGTAAATCCATGATGCATCTGATTTTTTTCTAAAATGAAGCTGGAGAGGTTAGTTTCTGAGAACCGCCTGAGGCAGATTTTAGTACATAGTCTAGGTATGACCTTTGCAGTCATTTTTAGATCATGAGACCACAGTCTGTCAAATGAAAACCTCAAAAGTACAGCATTCCGAGAGATCTAGGATGTTGTGCCCTACATATGAACCTGTTTCCAGGAGAACCTGAAGCTTACTCTCTTAAACTTCTCAATTTTCTGCATCATCTTTTTTTAGTTTGAAGTTTACCTGTATTTGGTGTTTTCTGCCAGATTCAGAGTTTTTCTGCGAAGGCATGAGCACACTGCTACCAATAAATATTTCTGGCATTTATATTTTACGAGTAGCATCTGTAATTATATTACTCTTACTGTAAATATCAGAAGCAATGACGCTTTTATGATGGAAATGAATTCAGAAGCCTGAATATTTATGAATTAGTATCTTTCCTCTAAGAGAAGATGACAGCATTGAAAACAAGCAATTACCAGAAATACCTATAGCGATTAAAATTATAATTAATGGCAGCCACTCTAATTAGCATAAAATAAAGCAAATTACAGATGAAACTATATTAAAAATAATTTTTAAAAAGTCAGGCACTATCTCACGCCTTCTACAGTTGAAGGAAGTGCTTACAGGCTGTAAGTCTGTTTGGCAGTGAAAGGTGGTGCAAAATACCAGCAGCAAATCCTTCACGTAACACCATATGACTTTTTCCACGATGGAGAGAAAAAAATGTTAAGTCAGCATTTAAGCTAAAAATATAAATAAATTTCAAGCATAAAGGAAATTGTTTTGCTTTCTTCAGAGGCATATTTGTGAGGATTATGGCCTAATTCTGCTGACATTTGCATCTGGAAGCAGAATCAATACCTTATAGTGCACTTATTCAGGAAGCTAATCTATAATGAAAATTACATGTTTTCAGTTTAACTCATAGTTTTGAGCTGCTTACAGCTACCTCAAAACAGACATGTATAACACACATCTATACATCTCTGGCAGGTGTCCTGTCATCGCTTAAACTATTCAGCAAACAAAAACGCTTTCCCTTAAAGAGTGAAGACTCATTTATGCAGTAATTCAGGTAATCAAACCAATTGTTTTCAAGTTCTCCTAAAGAAACCATGCAAAAACTTGTGCTTTTTAATTCAAATGTTTAAAAATTGTGTTTGTCAAGCAATTTTTTTTTTTTTTTACCAATTTTCCTGAAGTTTATATGCAATGATTTCCAGGATGGCAATAAAAGTTTCAGAAAGATGAGAGACTGAAGAAACCTAGTTACAATGAAAATACCCATTCAAACCTACAAATTTCCTTGCAGTAAAAGAATTCCCAATTTTACTGTGGAGATTCCTTGTTCAATTGTGTCACACCTCAAATGTGCAAATAAATAAAATACCAACATACTCTGGGACATGAGTTAGATTGACAAATAGTTCTGTGAGACCATCAAAAAGGAATCATCTGTCCCACAGCAGAATCCACAGGATGAAATAGCTGGTCCCTTCCCACACTTGAGGTAAGATTCAGGAACCTCAGAGCAGAGTTCAGGAAAAGGATTTCAATTCAGGTAAAAATACTTAAAACCATTTTCAGAGAAAAATAATTTTGATAACAGAATTTACTGTCAAAAAATCCATTCTTTTTCAAACTAGCATCAAACCACAGGTGGATTATATTTTTCCTATAAGTAAGTTAGAAAGTTATGAAATATTTTCAGATAACTGTAACAGAAGGCATTTTGGGATTAGGATACAAGGAATTCATTAGGCATGTGAAATTTTCTGATAGTCAGTTTCTGAAATACCTTGGTAATTCATTTAAGTCTGGACTTTTGTTTACATAAAAACTTAATCTGCTTCTTTTGAAAGACATTTTTCTTTATAAACTTAAAATTAATTAAATTAAAATTAATTTTTTAATTAATTAAATTAAAATTAATTTTATATTTCATTTTGCTAGCTTATCAATATGATTGATGCAGACCTTTAATGCATTAATTTTATAACATTAATTCATATTCAAATAGTATTCAAATAGAGAGTCTTGTTAAGAAAGATGAACAACAATAAAAATGCAAGAGTGAGGATCTGAGATACCCCTTTCATCCCCCTCTCATCATTAAACTTTCCACAAAAAGAAAATTAGTACATTTAGTTTCTGAATGCCTAGTCCAAGGAAGTAGCTACAAGGTACATTTCAAATAGAACTGGAGAAAGTAGGGAAAAAAAATCCAGCAACCATCTTAAAAATCATGAAACATCAATGACAAATGTTCTTACTCTTTAAAGAAATCACTGCTGATTAACGTCGCGTGTTCATAATATTGTAAAACCCAGTAAACACACTTTACCTACTCTGCTGTACAAGTTGGAATGCATTACACAGACCTCAACCTAATATTGGCATTCCCAGTTTATAGGCAAGAGGCACATATCATCCTTACAACTAAAGAGCAGTTGGGCAGGACCTTATATCTGGAACAAGTGAACTTAAAAGGGTACTTAATTTGCAATAAGTATAATGTGGATTAAACTGTGTTGACCCAGTTCCTGCTGTCCCTGTACCCCAGCCTATGTCCACAGTCCCACAGGCTACCATCCCAGAGTGGAACATATGTGATATAGGTGTAGGAAAATGCTGTTGTGGGGAGGAACCGAGCCCCAAAATAATGAACCAGCAGCTTGGAGGAGCTTGGTAACATTTTCAAACTAACAATTGCTGTGCAATTTGTACTCATCATATCCTGCCTTCTCATCGTACCAGCAGTCAGGAGAGCTAGGCAGCATGCTGTGAAGAGTCTCAGTTCTGTAAAACATAGTTTCTGTGGAGCCCCATAGATATCCATGCAGCAAGCAGTGTATTCTTAACACTCCAGCTGGACTCATGGTGGGCCTGTGATATGCAACTGAAGTACACATTCTGTGGGCGCAGTTCCAATTAAATTCAGTTGTGCTGTGTTTTAATGCTCCAGCTGAGGATCTGAACTGCTAGGCAGCAAAATCCTGGCCAGTGGGCTGGATGAAATGCATTTGTCCCTAAAGAGCACTGCACTGAAACATCCTATTTCTGGATCTACTGCTAACCTTTTTATTATGCATTTAGTAAAATAATGTAGCATTCCTACATGTAACCTCAGTTAAAGTCAGACTGCAGGCTTGATGGCTATTAAACACTAACAGAGCAGCTGCTAGAGTTTTGCATAATAATAATAATAATATGAAAGGCAACACTTTCTTTTTTCCAGGGATCCCCTAAAAAATGTCCTGCCAGAGTCATTAGAAAACAGAATGCCTTCACAAGCTGAGTTTGTTCAGAGTCCTAGGTAGGTAAATCAAGAGTTTACTTGTGCTTCCACCTCTACCCACACTGTGTTTGTGCCAAGCATTGCATTATTCCAGCTGATAGCATGGAAGTCTATCTGGCCAAAAGCAGAAAATCGTTCCCATATGAAGATACAGCAGCAGAACCTCTGAAATCTTTAGTTAAAATACCATTTAAGAGAGGAGGCACTTAAGAGCATTCTAGGACCAATATAACTCAACTGAGTATAGTAGGACTACTAGGGTCATTAAAGAATCAGGTCTTAATAGGACAGTGGAAGTCCACTTCTGTAATTTTTCAGCTTGAACATACAGCTCATTATTTCAAGCTGAAAAGTAATGTGCAATAGGCTAAACGAATCTGAATTTCTCATTCAGCTAAAATGTTCAGCTTTAAAAGCAACTGCTTATTTTTTTTAACTTTTATTCCTTTTCTCCTGACTCTTTACCTTCCTGCTCAATATTCTCACACAAATTTACCCATTCAGAGACGTTCAGTGCAGCTTCCTCCTTGCCACTTTCCTTCCTTGAAAATTGACTCTTAGCAAGAAGGGTGGAGCAATCATCCAAGCAAACTACAGCACATCAAAAAGGTCAAAGCACTACAGCAAAATAACATAAATCACAAAATATAATGGGCATTAAAATTCTGACACTTCACTGTCATGACCAAAATTGTAACAGGAGTGGGAAATTATATGGAATTAGTTTTGTATTGATATGCTCTGAAGACTGCAATTTCATGGTGCCTGGATGTCATTTTCAGAACCTCCTGCCTTTTCGCAGTCCTGCAGGCATGCAACAACCATCTAGTGCACTTTAAATAGAAGAGGAAAGGAAAGGTGCATAAATGTTTTACTTGTAGTAAGAAGTCATGTCAGTGCTCAAAATTGTGGTAAACTTTTGTTATCATTTCTACTGAAGTCGGATATCTTCAGGACGTCTGATCTCATGATGTGGGGGCTATTAAATAACTCAGTAGAGAATGTTAAGAAAAAGTTCTCTCAACATTTTCAGTTTGTTGCTACGTATTGCTTCAATTCCATTCAGCCCCAGAGAGCAAGTTGGTCAGAATAGAGTCCATACAACTCATCAAATCCAAAGGCACAAGGAAAAGGGTGATATCTATCCCTAAATCTGACACCTGACAGTGTGAGAGCTGAAGTGTTAAATGACCAGCTGTAAGTTTCTCTTTTATTTAAGGTGATTTCACTTTTGAGGATCATTTGATTTAATGAAAGAACACAAGGAGGATTACTCTGCTGACATCTTGATTTCAGTGATCTTATTATGCATTCAGTTTATGAGTTTCAGTTTGTTTGCTTTTTTCCTATACCTTGTTTTATGACTGTCTTTCACTGTCTTTTCCTCACGCTCACCGTGTTTAAGAGGCAAGGGACATACATCAACATGACCATCCCCAAATAAATGGATTGTTAAAGATTCCCAGCACTTCTGTACACCTTCACTTGACAAGAACAAAAGGATGGAGGTGAGTCTGAGATTAAATCCATTTTCTCTAACCTCCCAGAAAGCAGCTGGGGCATTGAAGGAATAGTATTTCTCCAGAAGCACAACAGAAGAGATGAGGAATTAGAGTTGGGTCTTAAAAACCACAGAGCCTGAAAAACTTGAAAACATAAAAAAAGCTGGAGTAGGAGCAAGGAACAGAAAGAGTAATATTTCAGCTTAATCTTACCACTGTGCTCTCACAACTGCACTGCTGCCACACAGGAGCTGTCTCACACACATGCAGCTGGGAGCATAGGGGAGGAGGTTATGTGGCTCTTCACTAGTAGACATAATCTCAGTTATGGTTACAAAAATAAGGCTACTGTAATGGAAGAGAAAAGGCACTTTTTCAGTGCAAAAAGCAGAAGGAGAAGACAACAAGCAAACCATAGAGGGAAGAAGCAAATAACTTTATAGATGTTCTGTTGTAGTGGTGTAGAGGAGACTCCAGGTGTCTGTGCTGAAGAGATATGAGATACAGCACTATTGCTTTATCACAAGCAAAATTGGAACTACATTAGAGAGCACAGAAAGTGAGCAAAGCAACAGTTTCAGTTCAGGGTGAATGCTGAGTGTTGCAAGAGAAGATCCCTGCAGTGCATCTTTTGTACTGAAACTGGAGATGTGTTTTCCAACACCAAGATTTCATTTCCTTTAGTAATTTTTGAGTGCTGACTTTGAAGGAGTAAATCTATGAAGAAATTAGATAAGGTGGGATTAAGAGGACTAACACAGTCACACCCAGAGCAGACAAAGACCTGGAAAAGAAATATGTATTGCCAAGCTGGCTTTGCCTCAGCTTAAAAATACAAGCTTCTGAGGTTCGGGCATCTGGTCACAGTCTAGCTCATGAAGAAACACATGAATTACTGACCAGAGATTTCCACTGTTTCATATGGTGGTTGAAAACTAAGAATTAATTTGAACTCTTTTCTTCACATGTTGTCTGTTAAAGGAACATGCTACAGGAACATCAAAACAGAGATAAGTGCTTTTTTCTTTTTTTTTTTCTTCTGTTTTTGGTGTACCTCTCTACTACTCTTTAGCCATACATCTTATAGCAAGTCATCTTATACTACATAATTTCCCCCATTTACAATGTTTGAACAGAATACATGCCACTCCATTCATTTTCCATTAAAATTTCTTTGCTCTAAAGACGTTTTCACAAGCAAACCAACTATCATACGTAACACTGCTTGATAGTCTATAGGTTACTTATTAAAGCTACATAAAAGTGGTAAACCGCAACCATAAAATGATGAAGCAAAGCTTGCCTTTGCAATCCACTGTCCCAAAGGTATGATTATCTCCTGATAACCATATCTCCCTCTTCTGCCTTATTGCTAATTAAATTAATTAATTAAGGAAGTCTTTCCCCAAGTGGACTTGATTTAATATGCTGAATGTAATTAGCAGCTCTTGGAAATGGAGATGAGATGATTTCTCCTGTTTTTTTTTTTTTTTTTTCTGGAATAGAGAGAACGTACAAACTCTGCAGAGAGCATGAACGTTCAGTGCTGTTGTTTTGTACAGAAGGGTACAAAACTTCTGGCATCTGCACACAGATGCATGGTTACAAAATACATCTCTGTGCCTACAGTTCTGCCTGTTCACTAATAGGAAGTGGGTATATATATATTTGGAAAAGGTAGGATTTGTTTTAAAAAATCGATCAAGTGTCAAAGCATCATGACCAGAAAGAGCCAAGTCATTTTTGCTTGAAAGCTAGAAGTATTTATGGTAAAAAGTACTTCTCTTTTACCCTTTGCCAAACTGGTTGGATTCAGGTTTATTTGAAGAGGCTCCAATTTGCTACCTTTAAGTGACTGAGACTATCAATTTAAAAAATTGAAAAATATTAACGTTGGCTTCAGCAAGGAAATCTTATATTTACATTTATGTACTAAACAAGTCTTGTTTATCTAATACTTCTCTTATTAGAAAACACTGAGGAGCACATTTAGTGAAAAAGTATCCAATGCTTACTGTTCACAAGGAACCGGTTTTAACTGATTTTATCATTAAAACTGCAGTTTATAATGCATTGTCTATGTAGGTCACACTGTGTTGCTTCTCTTTGATTGAATTACTTCTATTTTAAAAAGAGAAACTGAAGATCTGATGTGTGAGATGCAATAAAATAATATATTGTTCTAATTCTACAGCTTGCCCACTGGATATTTCATCACAATATTTAATTTTAATACAATTACATTAAGATTCATTGGATTTTCAAATAGAAAAATATTATAAATGCATTTATTAAATAAAATGCTATGAATTATTGACTTTTATATTGTATCTACTAAAATGTTATAGGTAATGTTGAATAGACAAGAAATGCAAATTACATTAAGATTTCTTAACTGCTTTAAAAATTCACACCAAGATTTTACATTATAAGTTATTCTGTATGGAGCCTTTTTATTTTTTTTTTTTCTTCAACTCCACTGGAGGTTTAATGAGTTAGATGCTGAAATGTATATAATGAAAATGATATAATGAAAAGTTAGCTGCTTCAACTATGGGAAGGAAAGGGGAAGCATGACCCATATGTTATAACATCCACTGTCTAGTAGTATTTATGCACAGATCAAAAAAACAAATCAAAAAAAAATAGAGAGAGAGAGAGAGAGAGTCAGTATGATTAAGGATAAATACATTTTACATGATCATGGCACATACGTGAGGTGACCCAAATAATTTTACAAATTTAAATGAATAAAAGAAATTCTTCTTAAAAATAAATATTATTGCTATAGGAATGATACTGTAGAGATGGATATCTGTACAGGGTTTAAACAGAGAAGAACTGCTCACAGAGTTAACTGACCTGACAAATTTTGCAAAATAACCTCTTGTATTAATGACAAGCAAGGAAATTGAAGAAATACGTTTCATTACTTTCGAAGATGTACCAGATGATGGATCCATCTGCTAATACCACAGAAAGAAAAAAAAAAAAAAAGAAAAAAAAAAAAAAGCAGATGTTTTCCAATAATAATTAGAATAGATTTGAATTGATTATTGTATCACCTCAATAACACATCACTCTTCATAAGACAGTTGTTATTTTCCAAACATAAATGTGCACACCCCATACATACTCAAGTAGGGTACACAGGGGAAGGCAATGAGCAAGTAGGTGGCACAGGTTTTCAACTGCTCCATGTGCCAAGACTGCTTTGTCATCTATCTGTGACCTCTTCCTTTGTCTGCTAACACGTTTCTCAGATTTATTTTAGGATGCATAACATCCTAGTACCTGCTGGCAGCTGCCATTTTTAAAAACTTCAAATGCCAGAGGACTGTTTCTTCTTTTATTCAAATGTGTTTCATTTCATTTCCAGAACTGCTACTGCCCTAAAGTTCAGGATGGAGAAATCTCAGTGCTGAAGCACAGTCAGATTATCCATGCCTAAATATGGAACTTTAAAAGCCAAATATTTTAAAGGATTTTTTTTAATGCTGTTTTAAAGCATCAATTTCACGCTTTTGATGGGCTGTTGAATGCCCAAAGATATAAAATCCTCCAATCCACAATGTAAATGTAGTGCAAATTACGGCTGAAAAAAAAGACACTGAAGTTGCCAAACAATATAACAATAAATAAAACAATCCTCTCCTGAATGTGGAGGAAGCTTTTCTCTTTGAACTTAATCATGAAAAACAAACAAACAAACAAAAAATAAATAAATACCCACCACCTACAAGAAAATATCCCTCCAAAGTCATCTTGGGCTGACAGCTCCGACTTCAGTGCCTGCTGTGTTTCACTGGTATGCACACCTGTGCTGTGATCTCTAAATCCACCCCCCACACAGGCTGGATCAGAACAACCCAAAGGCCTTCCTCAACATCCTGTCTGGCAGCAAAGAAGTTTTTCCCAGTGAAATCTTTATTGATATTGCTTACTGCTATTATAAAATGTTTAGCGTGGTCACATGAGCATTTCCATCTGTATTTTGTAAATCAGGGAGACTCTGACCTGTTCTGAACCTATTCTATAGCTGAAAAGAATTGAAAATGACCAGTGTTCATTGTTCTAGTAAGTGGGTTTCTCTGTAAAAATCCAACTTTTTGTTTAAATATTAGGGGAGTGAGAGGGTTTGCAGTGAGGGAAAGCATTTCTGCATAAGAACCCTAGGGGAAAAAAGGACACATACACATGAGAGTATTTGAAATACCACCGTGCCGTGCATTAGAAAACTTCCCAGAAAAAAAACACCAATGTCCTTCAGGGATTTTCCTCTTACACTACAGATGAATGTAACACAGAAATGGGAAAATGAAACTAACTACTAATTCAGAGTCTATTATGTGGGGAGGAATATAATGCTGCCTCAGAAGTATTTTTTTCTCCTGAAAAAATCCAGATGACTGTAACTAAGATGCATTGCTGTGCATCTGCTGTGACTGGAAAACCATTGCTTTGGGCTGTCATTTATGGAGCTCATTAAATAATCACAACAGTAATTAAAAATGTGCTGGAATAAAAAGCAGATTATCCCAATAATAAAAAGGAGAATTTTGGGTACAGATGCTATTACCCAAATCAGCCTTTTCCATTCTCAGGACCATCCTTTCTCCTGTAAGATGCTCTCCGCTCACAGCATCTGCAGGAATGTGGGGCAGCAGCCTAAAGTGAAATACAGAAATGATGTATAGAGGTAATCTCTGTCCAGACTGAAGATCAGGATTTCAAAGCCTGTTAAAAAAGGCATCCAGTAAATAGCTTAGATGTTTCTCAGGCTCTGAAACACCAGGGATTTCATTCATTTATTTACAAGTCTGTTAAATATTAGGGAGATGAGCTGGAGGAATCAGCATTTCAGTTACAGGGTTTGTTAATCTCACTTTGAAATCAGCAGTGTGGGTCTGACTATGGTCAATCTGAATACAAATTATCAGTTATCTGCTGGCTGACCAGAAATCCGTGCAGAAGTCTATGGTCTCAGTGCTGTAAATTGACACAGAAATAATTTGGCAATATAAACAAAGACAGCAAGAACTAAATTGGTAAGAATCACAAACTAAAATACTGTCAACCAGGCCTTAGAAATTTCCTCAGATGCTATTGAAGCTTTCCTGCAATATCCAGAGAAGAGAGCTGATATTTTATACCATTTCCATTTCCAGTCCTCAACAGCTTGCATGACGACTCCCATCAACCATTCCCATTTTAGAACCTCCTGTAGACATGGAATTCAGTCAAAACGTCTGAACAGTCAGCACACCAGTGATCAAAATGATTATAGAATCATAGAAATGCTTGAGGTGGAAGGGTCCTTAAAGGTCACCTAGTTCCAACTCTTTTGCCATGAGGAGTGGCAAGATATCAAATAATAAAAATATCATGCTTTTTGTCTGTAATAAGTAGCCTTATAAAATTCCAGTGTTCAGCAGTAGTAAGACTATACATATCTACTCTGAGTTTTCTTAAATTGTAGTGATAATTTTGTTTTTAAATTACATCATATAGAAGTGTATGTGTATACATACATATATATATATCAGTGAGTGTACTTAGCAAAAACTAAAAAAATAAAAAAAATATAAAACAATTGTTCTTCATTTTACAAGTTCAATGGCCAGCTACCAAAAGTAGTAATTATACATGCCATGTTATACATATGCTGGTTAGAACTCAGTCCTATGAAAAGCCAACACGTTTACATGCAATTAGCATCCCTGATTTTCCATATGTTCAAGAGGAGTCAAAAGTGGTGCACTAATATAATAACATTGCGTGTGCTTTCTTGTAGCCCTATATTTTCCTCTGACTCTTAGTTTCTAATAACAATAAATCTGTCGATCCTGAATTGAGACCTGCAAAGGCAAATCACCCAAGTGGAACTATGCTGAAATGGTAGAAACCACCTTTTGAAGATGTGTGTAACTGGGTCTCCACTGAGCTGAGACCATAAGGAGACGGATTAGATCCATTATAGAATCATGAATTAATTAACTAGGTGGGTTTAAAGTTATTTATACTATCATTTTTTTTCCCCTTGACATAGCAGCAGATTATGTGAATATATCTAAGAATAAGCATGCTTGTATAAGCACTGACAGTGATATAGTGAAAATTGTTAGATAAATTATATGTTGGTTTTTTTTAGTGTTACAAAAGAAAGAGCAAGGAAATAAATGTAGTGGTACTCTATTATCTTTTTCTCGTGGTTACATTTTAAAACTAAATATGTATAAACAGGTAGAAATAAGCAAGTTAACTGCTATTCATATTTCTTTACAGTGTCCTCTCTAGAATTATTTTACTTATGAATCAGTGGTAAGGACAAGTGTTACAGGAAAAATACAATGACATTTGAGGAGGTTCTTATGTACAGGGAGAAAAATGTTATTTTTCCCAGTGCCAAATACAAAGGATATCTAGACCTTGAACCCGTAGTATGGTATATCAGGAAGGCCAGTCAAAAAAACAGGGAATACTGTGGCAGAGGACAAAAAGAGTTGTTGAAGGGAGAAATGCTGTAGAATCTTTAGAAATTGCTTATGCATAGCTCTACATACATGTATATTTTACCTTCATTATAACTGAGTCACAAATCATATGAACTGCAACAAACCTGAAAAGAACAGAAAGTTACATCCTTTTCTTTAGTTTGAGAGCTTCACTATGGTTATGGAGATTTTTATGACAATTCAAAGAATCTCTATGACACATTGATTATTCCTTATGAATAAAATGATTCTAGCTCTCCAGATTTCTCATGATAGTAGTCTTTAGGAGAACTAATAACTTCATACAGTTGATACATTTTGTGTTCTCTCAGAAAATTCAGAGGATAAAAAAAGACCAGCTGAACAATCAGATATTTCTTAGGATTGTTCCCCAGATTTGTACTTGCACACAAAGTGGCCAAGTTCACATAATGAACAAAAGAAGAACATAAAAATAAACATAAATAAATAAAACCAAACTAAAATAAAATCATTCATATTCTACCATGAATTTCCTTAGTTTTTAATTCAACAATTAAAGCTAAGTATCTCTGGCTAAGGAAAGGTTTTCCCTTCTATTTTAAGAGGCAGTGATATCCCTGTAAACTGAAATCGTAACTCCTCATCTGAACTATGGAAAATAAGAAAATTTAGGATTGAAAAGGTTCTAGATTTTAAGAAGTCATTAAACTTTATATTTTCATCTTTGTAAAATGGAAAGGACAAAAGTAAAGATATCTTCAGATATCAAGGCAGTGTTATTCTATTTCAGTAATAATCATAAAAAATTATCAATATCAATTTCATTCTGTAATTATGGAAACTCTCTGAGATAAAAGATATGTTTATCTAGCGTATATGCATGCGAGATAATTAATTTCATGATTGAAGTGTGGAACTGCTGCGTTTCCCAGTAATCACCAAAAGACATTGTTTTGCTTTCAAGTGGGCAGATGACTTAGAAGATGTCACCATCTTCTAAGCCAGAAATTTGCAGGTTTTGTGTGATGGTGGAAAATAGTAAATCTTTCTTGTAACAGCAAGATTTCTGTCGGTGTCATGGAGTATTATTGATTGTTGTCCAGTACACTGCGGGACAAAACACTTGGTAATAACTCACCAGGGTCATTATCCAATAACGTCAATGAAAAGAGTCATGCTGATTTTTGATAGTGCTGGGCTGAATCCACTATTAGATTTCAAAACTCCTGCTTTTAAGAAACAGCCAAATTATCAGCCAGTGTAAATCAACTTGTCTTCAGCGAAGTCTAGAAGGTACATTGATTTAAAAGGAGTCAGTGACATTTATATTGTGTCCTTCAAGGCATACTGTGGGGAATTAAATTCAATAATAACTTTCATCCTTTTGCTCAGCACACCAGATGACAGGCGAGACACCACAAATTCTTCTTTGTGTCCAACCATTTATAATAGGCATAAGTAGAATTACATCAAGCTGCTCTCTGAACTCCCACCTCTTCCGCACAGTTGTTTCCTGCATTTCATTATGTCAAATTTTGGAGCAGCATTACTACAGAAGTCCAAGGAGGAGCAAGGAGGAAGCATTCCTCATGTCTGGGCTGGGGGAAAAAGCTCCTTGGTCCCACCACATACCTTCTGTAACAGCACACTCCTCCTAGCAAGCCACTCTGAATCCTTTTCCCTACAGCTGTGTCAGATGGGAAATGTTTTGCTAGTGGAAATGAAGCTAATTTGTCAGCTCTGTGCACTTAGGTACCTGGGAACTGGCTTAGGTACTTGGCATCGACTCCAGGCTTTGTGAGTTGATGCCTGATCCAAGTGTCAATTTGAGGTAAAAATATATTTTTGGATATTCAAGCCAGCTCACATCAAATGGATTAACAAAGCATTATCTCCAAATTGATGCAATACTTTTCATACTAGATTCACCGACAGCTACCACAATATATTACAATTTATCCATCAAAACAATGAATGTTTTTGCACTCATCTTCTACCACGAAAAAGTTCCAACCTGTAGAAAATAGCTAGTCTCAACCATTGTGATCCAAATAAAGACATTTTTTTTCAAAAGTAACATAGCATAAAAACCTCAATATAAAAGGAGTGTATGAAATAATAATAATAAAAGTATGTGCTTAATTTTACCTGATAACTATGACCTCTGGTCCTCATGTAGAACTTCTACCAGCCTTTGTATCAAACCCCCAACAGTTTCTGATGTATTTCCATGGGCTTTATTTGAACAGCTATCAACACAAAGGGCTTATAAGACTTTCTGCTTTGTCCTTCTCAAAGTAATATGTACAATTTACAAAATTACACTGTTGCAAACTTATATTCACTACATTCCTTAATTAATCGAATAGATGATGTTCTTACTGCATGCTTGAAGCATTTGAAATCAGCTCAGTGCATGCCATTTAGTCATCAGGAAATAGCATTTGGAATTGGAGAAATATTTTCTCATTGATCCACTTTTCATTCAAGAATGATAATCAAAAAGACATTAAATTTCAAATTAAATTGTTTAATAATGCTTATATCATGAGTATCATTGTGTAGGACAAGGCTTTTGCAATTCTGCATGGAGCTATTATTTAGAGATAAAAGCCATTTAAAATAATTTAAATGTAGGGCCAGGAAGAAAAAATAGGCTAAGACTGAATATTAATTTTACATTACTGGCTTCCCATTGTCAAGTGGACACACTTTGCTATCACTGCTTTACCGTACCAAACACCTGCCTTTATTAAATCTAATTCATATCCTGTTCTAAAGAAAAAAATGAATGGAAACAGTCCTTTTTTCCCTTTTTGCCTCTCATTCTCAGTGGCTGCATACAACCATTCTTCTAAATTCAGATAAACAAAGGAAGTCTCTTTATTCATTTTGATTCACCGCATACTGTTCATTTAGACTCATGTGATAGTCAAACATAATAAATTTTGTATTAAAAACATCCATAAGAATTTGTGGAGAAATTCACTGTTACTATTTGCTAAAACTATTTATTTGGCATAGTTCATTTTTACCATATGTATTTACAAACACTTATGTGTATGTGCATGTATACACACACAGTGAGAGAGAAAACAAGCAAGCACATGCCCATTGGCATCACCTTTACTTTTTACATTCATTTGGTGTTTCTACATTGGTTTATCACTCCCAGTATGTTTGATTTTAAACAGGTATGATAAACAACATTATAAACAGAATACACAAGAGGAATGTTATGCTAAAAAATGAGTGTTATTTTTTAAATCTTGGAATTAAGATAATATGGCACCTTTAACTGGACTGCAATTGTTTAAAATGTAGTCAAAGTAGACAACTGTTAGCTGTTTTTTTCCCCTTATTATGACAGTACATGGTTCTTAGATCACCATCCAGAAGCAGAGTTCAGAGAGAATATCCGCACCACACTGCAGTTTTCCTGATGGCTTAATTGAACAGTCAATATAAATTCCCTTCTTACTCCAGAAGTAGTTTTCCAGATGAATGCTGAGGTATGGCATGTGAGTGAATAGTAAATAAAAACACAATAGGTTTCTGACAAATGATAATAAATAATTATGCTTGTTCCTTGTGCTCCACTTCCTCTGAAGATAAATAAAGGTCTATGGTGTCAAAAGCTGTCAATTCATCTCCTGTAACATTATTACTGTAATTTCAGAGCAGCACTACCTTGCGTCAGATGCTGAAAGAGGCAACTTCACAGATTATACCTGTATGGTTATGATGCATCATACCAAGTTTTATTACAGGACATGTTTTGCTAGACACAAATCATACATGCAAGCTCTACTTAATGCTATGAATTTGCTGCAAATGACTGCATCTATCTGCATGGAGCACAACTAGGTTTGCTGGAGGTACTCAACACATTTTACACAACCCAAGCTGCACAGGCAGTCCCTGCTATAAGGGCTGTTCTTTAACCTCTCCTGTTCTCCACGCTCACAAAGCCTCCCCAAACCTGAATATAATGAGCAGTTGACACCACACTACCACAGAGCAGCAACTGTTTTGGGTATAAACATTGCATCTGATACTTCAATTTGACCCTAAGGTCCCTCTCAGTCTGGTAGATATCTGGTAATAAAACCCCCAAATGCCATGCTATGCTCCCCCTCTGATACACGTTACATTTTGTGCATTATAGACACAGCCTATGAATCCACTGAGTAATAGAAAGCTCAGTAGGATAACTGTATTTATGAAACCACTGAAATGAACATCTGTCTGTTTTTGTATTACAAAGTACTCAGCCACCTAACTCTTTTTAAAATTTCACAGAGAATAATGTCTAATTCTGTAACATAAAATTATCAGCTTCATATTTTCCACTTCTAGATAACAAAATGAAAACATAAACAATGAATTCTTGTTTTGAATACATATTTATTTGACTGTCTTTTGTCTCACTGCCTTTTAACTGTGCTGCGTTGGGTTTTCCCATGATATCTTTCATGCAACCCTGAAAAATAATCAGTAAAAGCACAGGTGGGATGCAGACAAACAAAATTATGCACAGATGCATTCTTCTTTTTTTTTTTCTTTATTGTTCTGCGTAACTACTTCTTCAAACTTTATATTTAGCTATGAAAAAAACTGTTTTCCAAATCTGTTATACCTGTTTTTATTTGTCACCATTAAAGTTGTAACATATTCATGTGTCATTTTACTCTGAGAAATGCTATTTAAGAAAGCAAGCTATTCCGTGTTCATGAATATCTGAGCAGATGGCTCGTGTTGCAGTGGATTAGTACTGAATGTAAAAATAGTAGCACCACCTATTGGCAAAACGCATAAACTGATCCATCAAAGTACAGCGTTCATGTTATTGGATGCTAAGCTTGTAACCTTCTGTTTTAATTTATTTTCATTATTATTATTTATTTTCATTTTATTTTTATTTAAAATACATGTATTTGCTAATGTGGGCTTTTGATTTCTCACAGAACACATCTAAAATCAACTGGAGGACAGAGATTTTAAATTGGAAACCCATATATAACCCACAAGTTCTTAATGCCGGGGTTAAATTTCTAAGCGATGGATTTTTCATATTAAATAAAACTCTTAGCTTCAGATTCTTCAGATAAACTTGAAAAAACCCTTTGATTTAATTGAATATATAAATGAGGGGCAAAAAAATGTGGAGGGGAAACACAGAATCGTAGAATATTCTGAGTTGGAAGGGACCTATGAGGATTATGAAGCCTGACTCCTGGTTTCACACAGTACCACGTAAAAGTCAGACCATACTAGGAGTGTTGTCCCCATGCTTCTAGAACTCCAGCAGCCTGCGACCATGCCCACTTCCCTGCAGAGCCTGCTCCAGTGCCTGACCACTTTTCCTGATACCCAACCTGAAGTATTCTGGCATTGAGGTGAGAAAACAAGACTTTTAAATACACGTGTGATTTCTGAACTGTATCTGGCTCATAGTTACTATGATTCTGCTAAATTCTAAGAAAAAGGAAAAGGAAAGAAGAAAGCTTTATTTTAGTTGAATATGAAAGTCAATTTTTACAAACATTGAATTAAAAAAAAAAACTTTTCAAATCTATAATTTCTATAGAAAGTCTATAATTAATCTACAATTTATTTTATTGTGCAACTATTTTGTTTTGGTTACTTAGGTTTGGTTGCTCAGAACAGTCTTGGCTTAAATGTAACTTTGTTGGAAAATCACTCTCAGAATATTTTATAATATTATTTAATATAATTTGTATTACTTATTTACTGTGGGATTGATTTTTAGGAATTTTTACTATATTCCTATTTCCAATTGATATTATTTTGCTCTTTAATTATCAACCATATTTTTTAGGATAGCTGGTTTTATCCATGTATTACCATTTCTACTTTCCTAAGAATTCTTTTTCTTTTTCCCTGATGCTCCTGTTCACTTTTTCATCACTTTCTCAGAGAAAGAAAATGATGCTAATCGTGGCTGGTAAGATTCCAGTAGTAAAACTCCCTTTGCATGCTGAGTTTGAATACTGACTTTCAGTTCTGCATTCCTAATTCCTTCAATGTTCTTCATTGATCAAAATATTTGGGAAAAACAAAAACAAAAACAAACAAACAAAAAAACCAAACAACAACAACAACAAAACCAACACGCAGTTTTCTACAAAGAGCAAAGCTTCCTTGTGGTCAGGATCACATCCATTTTTATTTTGTTTAAAAGGAATTCAGTGCTTTTGATGTCTGCAAACCATTGCAAACAGAATGTGTTTATAACATGCTAAACTCAATTCTACACCTCAGACTTTTGGAGCCAAGATGGCCTGCTGGAAAAGAGACTCTTTTCCACATGCACAGACCCCTGCATCTCAGTATTCATGATTTAATGGCCTCATTTTGATGTAAAATGGCTGCTTCTCCCGTTAACTCAAGTATCTCCCATCTTCGCCCATGATGATTTTAGTACAAACAGAACCATCAAGAATATCTTGTTGGTCTCCTCCTGATATCTCTTGTCTAATCTGAACTGGACAAAACACAGAGACTAAGTTTAATTTACCACTTTATTATGTCTAAATTTTAAGGGCTTTTTGTAGTACACACTTCCTCGTAGCTATTTCTATATTAATTTTTCTTTTATTCAATTGAAAGAATTCAATTTCTTTCTTATCTGCAAGGATGTGTTAGCCAAAGTAATTTACATAGACTTCCTTGCCTTCATTACACTGTTTCAGCAATGCAAGCAGAGCCAAGCACCACTGCAGCTGCAGGCTTGTAAATACATGCCTAGACAAACAGTCCTACTACAGCTAATGAATCTTGGTGAAGCTGACACCTCTTTTCTAGTTAGAGCTACAAATGTGCTACTTTTGTTAGACAAAGTGAAAAGCAGCCAAACAGACTGACAACATTGCATCATTTCTGAGGGGCCCCTGAAGACTTATCAAGTGTGATATATCAGCTTGGATTGAGTACCGTGTTGTTCTGTTATATGTGTTTGATGCTATTTCACCATAGCTATCTCTATGTAACAGGAAAACAGTACATAGGAAATCTGTTCAGAATTCAGAGCTTTCTGAGGAGCAGAATGGAGCACTGATGTCCTGTGGCAGAGAGCTGCAGTTATGTGGCTCCCACCACGTCATAGGACAGAGGAAGCAAGGCCACTATCTGGGTACTAACTGAGGGGGAGTGGCAGACCCCCAGAACTCTCTCATCAGCACACCCAGGCTTCTTTGAAGCTATCCTGAAGTGAGTGAAAGGTATTATGGCTGGAAAAGTACGACAGAAATAGATAAATATCTTGCTCAAGTTCACAGAAATGACTTGGTGTAGGAGCCAAGAACAGAGTCAAGCAATCTTCACTCCTAATCATTTGTTTTAATCACTAATCACAATATGTCATGCACATGTGGTTATTATGTCTACCTCCACAGCTCCTAAGCATTTGCTGTCTCCAAAATATATTACAGACTTAATTCCTCCGGCAATTACATCAACTTTAAATGTGTCACAACTGTCGTCACTGGAATTACTCTTAACTTGCCCCTTTCTAACCAGAAAGGAAAACTAAGATTTATATCATTTATATGGAATTATATATTTTTGGAACTGCAAGTTTATTTACCTTCTGACTTAGAAACAAAAGTAGATTGTGAATACAAAAGAATTACAGTAGGGAAGAAATGATTTGTCAGAAGACAGAAAATTGTTCAGCACATGATGTCCCATAAATTACTTTTGTATGAATTTCAGGTAGCTATGAATTTTTTTTAACTATTAAAATGTCATTCAGAATAAGAAAGTCAAACATCACATTGCATTGTTAGGGAAAAAGGGGAAAGTATTTTTAAAGCACACCTCTGGTATGCATTTCTAACCATAAGCTAATGTAGGAGATTATGTTTATTTCTTGAGTTCAAATTTGTGATGACTGTGTGATTATTAGAGACCATACTGTAGTGGATTAAATGCTCTGAAATGTGAAACCAACTAGGTCCCAATAGTTTACACCTTCTATATTCATATTTAGTTACTGAAAACAATGAAAATCTTTCCTAAAAAAATAAGAATTATAAAATAAAAAGGATAATATGCACTCTGAAATACAGAGCAAGAAATCCTTAGCTTGTGAAAATTAGTAACTACTGTGTTTAAATGATACTTAAAGAAATAAATTACCATAATCACCCTACCTGTATCATTTCATTGTTTCATTTGGCACCTAAAGGAAGTTCTGGATAATACTTTTCCAACAACAGTTGCATTGACTTTTAGTCACATTTTTTCACTATTCTGTCATCTTCAAGCTGTGCAATTCTCTTTCTTCTACATACTATTATTCACTTACATCATTTCCCACTAGTAATAATTTCTAAAATGCTTGGAAGTAAACAGAAACTACCTTCAGAAATGCATTTACTGCACACATGAAGAACAAAAGTTACTAGACTAAATACGTTCGTGTGAAAGCCATCATTGTGATCAAGTGAGAAATGAAACAGAAGATAGCATATAAGGGAGAAATGTAACACATTTCTCCTTTTGACAAAAAACATTTTGAGGAAAGACAGCATTTTAAAACACTAGTCTTCTTCCATTTGAGGAAGGCTCTAAATTTGATAGGCAGGAGGGACACATTTTGCTCATATGAACTGTGCAAGCAACAACAAAAAAATAATTTAAGCAATTAATAAAATGTTTTGAACCATGTTAAACTAAAGAATTTTCTATTCTTGATCGAGCAAGTAGAGGATTCACACAGAAAGAGAATAAGATCCAGCACAACACAACTTTTTCATCTTTGCTGAACAAATCCATGTTACTAAAATGAAATGCAGGAGAGGACACGTTCTGATACTCACTAAGGGCTGCATCCTGAAGGGCAGATGGACAGATGGTTGGTCATCCATGCCCTAGTCCTGTCTCTGATGCTACCTTGAGGCAGTTTATGTGTGTTGCCTTTTCACCTGTTAGTCCCTCTCTAGGATTTCTTGAGATGATAGTTATGTCCAAGCTACTGTTTGGACACGGGATGCTCCTTCATATATATACTTCAAAGAAACCTTTCTGGCCTCCAAAGTACCCAGCAGCAAAGAATCCTGCAATTTAAGTCATGTATTCTCTGAAGATGTGTAATTCCCCAGACAACAACATTAGCTGAATGTCTGAGAAACAGGCCATCAGCTTTGTTCCACCACCACAAATGCTGGCAGCTCGCTCCGATGGTGACACCGGCCTTTTCCAGAAACAACAAGCGATCTTCACAGAATTGCAGGGACCCAACTTACCTTTAAAATGAGACAGCATGAGATCCAGATCTCCTCCAGAGGTGAATCTGCTGCCCAATGTGTCAGGGATGGTTTGGAAAATGCTCATGAATTATAAACACTTACTTATTATAAATGTTGTGCCATTTCTCTCTGCATCGTATTGATGCACATGATGAAAAAAATGGCTATCATCCAAACATTTTAAAAGAAGGCTGCTAAATTATTTCTGATTGGCTGTAATGATTTTGCTTAGTAGGTCATGAAGTATCAAGTTAGATTTTTCTTCGTTTCACATTATTAAACATGAAAAATAAACATTTAAAAAATAAATTCATACAATAAAATAGATTGGATGGCTGAGAAGACGGTTAGGAAGGGTTTTTTTCTTCCAAGTCAATTGTATTCAATTAAAATCTAAATAATCAGAGTTCTGTCTCAAAATAACTTGATTTTTACTCAAAGGAAAATTTCAGTAATGCCATTGTTTCTAATACAGTTCTGTTCTAGTGCCTGAGCTCTCTGCTCAAAATAGTCTGGATTTTTGTGTTCTGTTCTTTTATGGTCACAGTGATGCTTGACGTCTTTTCCGGACTTTCTCTCTTCCTTCATTTTTATCTCCCCCACTCTGTCTCTCACATTTCATTGTAGGGGACACCCTGTGTTCTACTCTCTGTCTTTTTTATTTTTTTTCTCACAGGAATTCTGCACAAATTGATACAACTGGAAGCCATTACACATATATTTCCCTTAACTGACAATCATACAGAGCTCACAGGAAGTAATAATATCCAGTTTTCTCTCATCTAGTAAAGGTCTTTGCTTCTGAACTTGAAAAGCAGATCCACAAGGCAGGTAAGGTCAAGAAGGAAAGTGATATAATTATCCCATGATTCTTCAAATACCAAATACGATCAGGCTCAGTATATGTAATGTAGAACTGACCAAAAGACATTAACAGTATGAGAAATTATATGGTATATGTCTACAAAAGACTGTGGTTAGTACTAATTTATTTAGCACAAAGGAAAGAAACACAAGGCTTTCTTACATAAGCTTCCATACTGTGAACATCCAGTACATAACCACTTTTTCTGTTACCTGGGTGTGTAATATTACATGGCTTATAGATGTATTTATTTTAACTAGCCACACAAATTTTTCAGGTTTAAACTTATTAATAATTGGGTTTTTCAAGGTAGGGGGTGAAATGAAACAGGTTAAATGAAAGCAATTCAGTTATCTCATTTGGAAAATGAAATGACGGTGGCCATTCTGAAATTTGCACAGTACAGATAATACTAAACAAACTGATTTACTTTAGATATATCACAAATCAGGAGATTTAAAGAAAAATCAGACAATCCATTCAGAGTAATAAAGCCTCATACCAGGAATATCTGCTGCTATTTCAGATACCAACTAATTTTTTAAAATATCTGTTCAGTTACAGTACACTAACTTCTGTAAAGTAAGTACCAATCTACACAGCACCTGCATGCAAACAATAATAAAATTCTGCCATTACCAAAAGCACTTCAGTGCAGACTTATGGGAGTAAGCCAGGCAATAATGCATGGGGCAGAAACAAAGTTGGTAGAGTAGAGCAGGAGATACATGCTCAAGAACCCATGCAGGACTTATAGATACAAGGATTGTTCATTACAGTTCAAACTTTCCAAGCCAGAGAAATTTCAGGTTTAAAATACAGTAAAAGCTACAGCTCTTCAGGAAAGAAGTCAGAGAAGAAGTCCAGCACCACCGCCTTTAAGAAAAAAAAATAAAATAAAATACATTGCCATATTGCCATCTTTAAAAATTAGTTTAGATTTAAAATAGCTAATTTCTCTCAGGATTCAGTTATGCACATTTTGGGATATTTTTTTCTAGCTGTGTTCCATCATCACCAGTCCACAAAAACATTCACATCAATGAACCTACTAATAGAAAATAAGTGTGCTCATAGGGGAGAGCAATGTTATTTTTATTACTCTTCAATATTTTATCTTGTTTTCTCAGACATATTTTCCACTAACATCAAGTATCTGCTTCCTAAAGGAATGTAATTTAATCTAAAAAAAGACAAATTTATAATATGATATCAAGGAAACACTTAAAGCCAAGCTGGAGATATAAAACAGACAACCCGAAACAAAATAAAATTCAGCAAGCAGCATGGAGTTCACAATTTGTTCACAGCAGTATCTTCAACCTGCCACTTCATGTATCACAACTCCCACCATCCTCTATTTTGAGAACAGAGGTGGAATTAAATGAACACACAGATCATGAATCAGTTTTTTGCATATGGATGCATTTCACCTGCAGTTCCTCATATTCTGTTGCATATTTTCACATCAGTAGATGATGATGATTTTTCTTTATTTCTCTGACTCCTTTACACATTCTTTACATTAAAATTTAAACATAAAACTTAACATGAGAGAAATAAAAGTAATAAAAATGCTTTCTTTAGTGAAAATGGAGATCAAGCAGGAATAAAATGTAGTCTGTATTGGTAGTTAGCAAAGATGTGTCTAAGCCTGACTGCAAAGAGCTTGCATGTTTTAAATGATAATCATTCTTTTCTATGGCTTAAACAGCAGTAACAATAGTAATTTGTGTGAACTGTATTTGTTTAGCCGTGTAAAATGAAAATGCACTAATTAGATATATTTGAAATCAGTAGGACTGCACTATGAGAAAAAATATCCATTGCTCTTTGTTGCTTCAGCTGTGCATGAAACCAGTTCAGAGACTTAAAATGCATGAGAATAAAAAACCCCGAACACTTGCAGTGAGTTACTTATCACACACTGTGACGGTGATAAATTCCCTCGGTGATTCCCAGGTGCCCTGTTGTTAACCTTTAACTGACTTCTAGCTTGTCAATCTTCTGTTTCCAGATGGTATCGGTCATTCACACAAACAAAACCTTGCTTAGAGGGACAAACACTTTGTGATGGTAATAGGTGCTTTATCTTCTACTGGATTATTTGCCCACTGTTCTTGCAGAATTTCACAAGAGAAGCATCTCTGATTATCTGACAATTTATCTTTTGTATGAATCTTGTTGGAAATTGAGTTACTGGAAGGAGGTGGTTCATTCAGAATGGAATCTCCCCCTTAGGCTTTTAGTGCCAGATAATAAGACTTCAGCTTCTGCACTACACAAAATAAGGGACCAAAAAGTCTGAAGCATTTGATGAGGAACACCAATAATTCTGTAAATTCCACATCCATTTGAAGTATCTAATACTACAGGTGGCCCATACAAAAAGAAAAGTACATACACAAAAAACCATACAGAATCTCAATTATACTACATATATATTTGTCTACAGTTATCATGTATTGTGGAGAGTTTGGGGGCAGAATTTTTTTTTTTAAATGAAAAGTAAAACTATTGTAATATATGCTTGACTAGTTGCATTGCACATTCATTACAAAGAACCCATTACAATGTCTGAAGTCCCCATAATTTCTCTTTATGCTGCTGGCAAGTGGTTACTTTCATCTTGAAGATATATCACAGCTGCGCATAGGTAAAAGCATATTAACATATCAAGAAGTGCAAGCATTCTATCAACTTCATTTAATTTGATGGATTTCACAATGTCATGACATTTCACCTGCAAATACTTCTGATACCAATACTTTTGAAACCAATATTATAGAAAGGAAATGGCCTTTTTTACTCAGAATGTAAGATGTCAGATAAACTTTGCATAAATACTCTGCTGAATCATCATGTAATGTACATTCTTCCTTTAAAAAGTCCAACTTTATCTAGAGTTTGAAATCATAATCATTAGGAGACCTAATAACTGACTCCCTGAAAATAAAGTTATACTTCCTTCATGGACTACAATGCGCCATGGAGAATCACCATCCACAGTCAATCTAAACAACTTTGCACCTGCTCATCTGCAGACAGGGAAAGAAGCTCAGTTTTAAGAATAGAACAAAGGATAAGTGCACTGCTGCTGAAAGGGCAGTGCCGAAGAGCATCAAAATCCATATTTAAAAAAAAAACAACTGATTCAGAAGTCCTTAGTTGGGACTAAGTTGGGTTTTTCAGTTTTATTTTTATATTGGCCGTATGCTGCATAAGATCTGTATCCTTGGGCCCTAATCAGTCATCGCAAAGGTAGTAGTCAATGACTGTACAACGCTTCCAAGAAATTATGTAGGATTTCAGAGCTTGGAAGAGTGAGGAAACAGTACCTCCAGAAAGCACATTTATTTGTCACAACATCTCTGAGACATATTAATTTTTAGACTCATACTTCACAAGAAGTTCTGTTATCAAGTTTGTTCCTTCATCTGCAGAAGCAGATCTTCAAAGAGATCAAAGATGCACAAGAATAAGATCTTTCTTTCTGAATATCTATTTTTCACTTTCTGAAAATGTAAAATAGTTACACATTATGTTTATAGGAAAAAGAAATACATAAGAGCAGAACATAAGAGGGAAAATAGTGATAAAAATGATCATTAACATTAGTAGAAGTAGTGGGAATTATCAACGGAAAGTTGAATTCAACTCCCATACTTTTGCTTTATATAAGAAACTATGTTAAAAATTAGATTTGAAAGGTAAAATTGTGCCCTTCCAACAGGAGAAATATGTTATAGTCTGCAATGGAATTGCCTGATCACAGCCTGAACCAGTAAATGAGCACCTGAGCGACCAGAGCAGGAGAGCCCAGATCCAACTATCCTCCCTCTCTCTCCCTCTCTGTGGTGCTTCCTGCTGTGCTTCTGGGAGTGCGCATACTCTCAGAGCCTGAGATGTTTCTCTCTCTTCCTTCTGCTGCTCCAGAGTTCGAACGAGAGGTGGCTGCATTCCTGAACCCAAACAGTTGCTGGGAGGGGTGAGTTAATTCCCCTTTCTTCGGTATCTTGTTCTGTAGCGCCTGAATCTCAAATAAAGGCTATGTCATCGCCTTTGTTTGCTTTACATAGTCACAGTACGTAATGAGATTACTTATAATCATTTAATCTGAAGATGTTAAAATGTTATGTGAATAAGTATGTTAATTGAAGATACAACTTGCTACGAGGTATACTAATGTTTTCATCCAATAAAAGAGACATCTGCAAAAACAGTAACGAAAAGCTACAGGACAACCTTAATATTTTTCAGATTATGAATAAAATCCAACTAGAAAAAGGCTGTAATTGTGCCAAGTGTTTGGAATCCTATAATTCCTTTACTAGGTAGTCCTAAATTTTGCTAGCCAATGGTGTCAAGTTTTCTTACAGAAGAAATGGAAAATCAAAATGGATATGAATAAATGGATACTAATCATGATTTCGATGGCAACTTAGAAAATGAAAACAAGATTTTCTGTGAATGTCAGCATTCATACCTAGTATATGTATTTAAATACCTAAGTTTCCTCAAATAAACTTTCAGAGTCAATCAGAGAAACCTCTTTGGGTTTGAAAAATAGAAAACCTTGTATGAATTCACACTCCTATTAGGATTTTAAGAAGAAATACTTAGAAAGAAATACTCATACATAAATATCTCTCTGCCATACCTTCAACTGCATTAATTTTTCACTCATGCTCTGCCATTATTCTGAAATTTTGTGTTTTTTTCCTTCCTTGCCTTGTTCTTTAACATTTCACTTATTTCACACTGAAACTCGTAGGGTGCAGAAGTAATTTGTGGCTGTGTAACAGCTGGTTTAGATTTTGTCAGGCTTTCTGTTACATTTTAGGTTTTGGATTATGTTGTCTTGTGCTTAATGTGTGTAATCCATGTCTGTATTAAAAGGATACTTGACCGTATTTGGTGTAAATAGCAGTGCCATCTAGCTGCATGAGGACAACAAGTAAATCTGCTTACAATTAGTGTGCTTCATTTTATCCAGGAGACTAATACAAATCCATAGTGCTAAGGATCACGATAACAATGTCTTTAATTAAATGTAACATCATGGTTATACCAAATGTAGTCCTTGAATTCTGCCACAGTTAGTTTAATTGAAAGACGCATAATCCCACCAGTCTTTGAATTAGTATTGTTGCAAGCAATAATAGAGTGGAAAAGCATTTAAAAAAGTCTAAACTGGGACAAGTTAGGAGTTGATATCCACATTGCAATGTCTTTAATCCTCTCCAGATGGTTAGTGATACATTAGCAGCAAGTATAAAAATAAAAAAATAGCTCCTATGATTTTTGTTACTAGTAGTGTTTTCATTAGAAAAGCAGTTATGAGAAGATATATAATTGACAGCCCTATGTCTAAATGAGCCCTGTTTCTTCCCATCACAAAATATAGGAATTTGTAAACACACAAAGGTAGTGTTAGCTATCTTGGCATTTCTAGTACTCCTGGAAATTTAGTCATCCACAAATCTGCCCTCACGCTATACTGAATTCTGGAGCCGAGACAAAAAGAATGCTCAGACAGACCACCTCTCCTCCTTTCCTGCTCTGTGTATGATGAGCTCTAGTGCAACATGGCTGCATGCCAGCAGATACTGAAAGCCCTTTTGCCTCTTATGGATATGCATCTAACATTTAAGATAAATGGCATGCATTAATACTTTTACGTGCCCTTCTCTGTTGCAAGTTTACAAACAGTTCCGTATTGTCTACTGCCATTCTAAAGCCGTGTTGATCAAGGTGCTTTGAACGAAACACTTCAACCTCACTGAAGTACCACTTTTTACTAAACATATTTTAGATATTTTCTGACCTTTTCTGCTCTAGAAAGCTACATTGTACCATTATGTCAAAGTAATTTGAGTATTACTTCAATTTATTATTAAGAGAATAACTGCAAGGGAACAACACAGATAGTGCTGTAGCAAGCACTGTGCAGAAAGCAGAAGTCACCTCTATTGAGAAATAAGAATTTTGTGCATGCAGACAAGTTCTAAATTTTAATTTACACGATCCACAGAACAGGAAGGAGTGATGTGTTCTCCTGGCTACTTACAAAAGCACCTTGCAGAGGTACAGGAGGTCAACCCAGCACAAAGTCCTAGAGGGCTTAGGTGAGCCACATCTGTGTATGGCTGTTTCCACAACTCACACCACAGAAATAGCAGTATACCTGACCCAAAGCCTTGCTAACATTACCCACCAGCATCAAACACAAAGGAAGAAACTTCCAGAAGCTCTGAAGTAAGCAGATATGGAGTAACTTGGGAGAACAAAATCTTGGTGGTTGTGTTTGTGCCTTGTGAAAGACAGAAACTGTTTTTCCCTTCTTTTGTCTCAAAGCTTGCTTGGTAAGGCCTTTTCTGGTGACAAGACTCTGACTGATAACTGCCGGTTACCCAGATGGGTGTTATGGTGCCTCATTGTCTCTGCTTATGGTTGCAAAGATAAGCAGAAATAGGTGCAAATAGTCTTTTCCGGGGGGTACGGCTTGGAGAAGCTGACCAC
Source organism: Callipepla californica brunnescens (assembly GCA_023055505.1). Classification (NCBI taxonomy): domain Eukaryota; kingdom Metazoa; phylum Chordata; class Aves; order Galliformes; family Odontophoridae; genus Callipepla; species Callipepla californica. The sequence continues at coordinate 8,913 of JALIRH010000106.1, read as the reverse complement.
CACAGAAAGACAATGCTCCTGCATGGCAAGGAAGGCAACATCCCCTGCCGGCTTATCTGTTGGGCCAGACATGTCACACAAAGAGAAAAAAATACCTGAGAAATGGGGATAAAAGGCCTTCACTGTACCAAGGATTTTAGAAGAGGAGAGGAGAAGAATTCCTGAAGAACTCCCAAAGAGAAAATCTTTGAGGAGAACTCCCGAAGACGGACCCTGAGGCCTGCTTGCTGCCATCTCCCATCCCCCGCGGTGACCAGACGAGTTCCTGAGACTACGAACCTCGCTGGACCCACGGTGGTGATTATATCTCTCTTGCTTTCTATCAAGACTCCATGCTTTTTTATCCCTTTTCTATTGCTCACCTTCCCTTCCCCATATCCCTAAGCAACTAGTAATTATAATAAACTGGTTGGGCTAACATTTGACCCATTGTGTCTTAATCGGGTGTACACATAATCAAAGAACCTTGTCTCCCTCCTTTATACTGGAGCGTGACATGCCTGACATGCAAGACTACTCCCAAGTGGTATTTTCATGCTGAAGAACCCGTAATGTCAAATTAAAAATCTGGAAACCTGATTTATCAAAAATAGTGATTATTACCACTTTATTATACTCTTCCAAACCGTAACACCAGATTTTCTTCTCAGCCTCTTTCCTAGGCAGAACTCATTATAGTTAAATGATGACACTGCAACTTGCCAAACTTAGATTGTAAAGATGAAAACTATGCTTTAGACCATGGTAAATAAGCTCATTCTATCATTTAAAACCAGTTATTTATAAGTTTAGCTTTCTTCCAGAAATTTATTCTGATTATTATAAAAACTGTTTTTTCATCTAGTGGTAAAATCACAGAGCAATAAAAAATATTTGGCTGTTATTTTACGTAATGTCAAAAAAGCTACCATTTGGTGTCATTTATTATTACATTATTTGCGCTTTGTTTCAGATGCTTATATTTGTAAATATGTTATTTATTATTTTTAATATGAATCTCTGACATTTCAATGGAACTTGCTGACAGACTACTCACTTCTCTGGAAAATTAAATACTACACAAATCAAGCAAGTTTTGCAGGAATATCATTTTATAAGAATAAGCAATTTATATAAATGTCAAAATATCTCATTTCATCATACTGGGAGCCAAATGTTTTCAGTTTTAATTTTCTTTTCAAATGTATATTTTCAAGTTTTTAAAAGTGTTATGTATGTTTTCTGGTACAAGATGTCAAACTTTAAGAATTAAGGTATTTTAGTCAATGATAACTTACTATTTCACCTTATAGGGATTATACATTGTTTGACTGCTTCTTTCCAGAACAAAAACAAATTCCAAGAGTCTTTCATGCCTTCACAGTAATGATCACTGTATTTGTTTTAAAATTAGACAGCATTACATGGGGTATATCTGAGGGAAACAGGCTGGGAAAGAGTGGCTGAATGTTACAAACAGTAGGATAATCTTTAACACGTCAGATTCCCATGCTGGTTTTACCAATAATACTCTTGAGCATCTTACAGATAAAATACAAAGCAGTCTGTGGTGTTGTTAGACCTTAATACTTTTAAAGACACATTGAGTGTTAATGGGGTCCTCTGGATTTAAGGCTTTATTGTTTATTACACCCAGACTGCCTGGGTTTTCTCTAATGACCTGCAAGTCACCTAATTCCTGACTCACTACTGAAGTCAGACAGCTTCGGATTATCCTCATCCCCGCCTGCACAGGCTCAGCTCAGAGACACAGCATGGTTCACTTCACCCCCTAAAATATGCTCTGGGCTCCCTAACATTTACACATGTATCTTATAAATCCTGACCCCTAAAAAAGGCCACATGAGGGGAAAAAAAAAAAAGCAGCAAACAAAAAAAATTATCTGTTGCCTAGTCCAGTAACAGCACATGCCATATAACAATAAAGCTTATAATTATAATGCACAGATTACTAATTACTCTGCAGAAATTTAAGGGGTGATCAGAAGAGCCACATGCAAGCACAAAACCAAACAGTTCACTCTAATTCCCAAATCTGGTTGCATGTCCCAGTTTCATACTAGTCCAAGATATGATTGCACTCAGCAATACCAGATTTTAATCCTTGTTTCCACACAAATGCAATCCAAGCAGAGCTTAAAGATCCTGGGAATTTTTCCTGGTCTAAAGTTCAGGATCTTCTGACATTTAAATTAGCAGCAAGAATCCCACTGCTTTTTGAGGCATGCATCTGGGCTGCGATAGCTCCACAAGGAAGAAATTAATTACAGTTGCACACTCAAGTGTTAATAGCCACTGCAGAATGAAATTCATAATCATGAATTTCTAATTATTTGTATTTCTAATTGACTTGTGTTGGTCATGCCAGAAAAATTCCTTCCCTTCTATCTTGCCCAGTTCTGCTTCCCATAACTCTGTTAGGATTTTCTCCCAGCTGCTGCATTGTAAGATTTTGAGATGAGGATTTCAAAGAAACTTAAGGGTTTCTGCTGGCTGTTCAAATCTCATCACAATTTAGAGATAAGTACCTAACTCCTTCAGAGCACTTCAAAATCATAAAACTCTCTAAGCATGGACTATATTTTACTGCATGCTTTCTTGATTTGAGAAACAACATATGGTATGCAAAAGAGCTATGGTTTCTTTTGTTTGTTTGTAATGTAGATATATAGTTACTGCTTGCTAATCTCACAGGTATCAGAGTGCTCATCTCAGAGCTGTATAGGGATGAGATAGGGAAGATCCTGGGGTTACAGAGAGAGCTTTTGGAGAACTTGGCTGTCTGCACAGCAGGAAATCTGTGTATCGTATCAAAATGAGTCAGGCTTAGATCTTTGAAGGTACTTCAGTACCTAACTCTTACTGCAACAGTAGGATTCAGATGTCTAAATACCTTGGAAAATTTTGGCCACATTAGCTGAGGTTCCTAAATGAATTAAAATCCCTATGAAGAAGTTTAGATAGATTGGAGTAACTAGCTACAGCAGACATTTAAGTTGGTATCTGTAGATACCTATCTACTTTTGCTTTAAAACATTTTGAGCAGTAAATGTTTGCTTCGATCTGTGTTAGTGCTTCTGTGTCATTAACAAAGGAAAACTTTTGAGCTTTTTTTCTAAAATGAAGGATCTTCCTGCCATCTCTACTGAGCTGTGAATTATCTCAGAAACAGCAGTCGTGTTCACCTGAAAATACATCCAAAGAAGGAAGCTGTGGAAATGCACCTACTTTTTCAATGGTAGCTCAGATGCTGAATCACTAAAAGCCAGCACACCCAATATGCATTCAATGGCTCCTTCAACGTGAATTAGTTCAAATCAGCCTCCCAGGAGACTGCTACAGCTCCTTGCTGTATACAGATGACAGGGGACAGGGCGTTTTTCTACACTCTAATATACAAATTAGAAAATATTACATATTTTGCCACAAAAGGCAAAAATCTGTATTGCACTGATTCATGCATGTGACATAAGAGACAAAATTTTGCCTCTAATCTAGGCACCAAAGACTAGTTATGTATTTTGCATCCAATATTTGCGTAATAAAATGTTTTAGTAGTCCTATAAGGTTTTGTTTCTTGCAAAGTAGCAACTTCTGTTAACTTTATTTCCTGACAAAATAATTTGTGAACTACTGGTAGATGCTGATTAATGGATCTTCCTCTTCCAGATATCTCCCATTGTTCTCCCTGCAGAAGCTCTGACTTCTAATGAGTCAGATTTCTTGTCCAAAAGATTAATAAGCAGCTATGAACAAACACCCATACAAATTAGCCTTTTTTTCCTGGAACTTTACTCCTGATGCACTTATAAGACCTGAATTATGCCCACATTACATAAGACATAGTTAGTGATATGTTTCCATTAGGGTCATATAGTGCTATTACTTCTAAAAATCTATTCTAGCTTACAAAATGACTATCATGTGTTAAATAAATCTATAGAATATTTTGTTTGCTTCTTTGAGTTGAACTATTGATACTTTTTTAACCTCTGTCAAAGTTATTATCAGTTGAAACATTCCTGATAAGCACAGAAAATGGATATGCAATTTGCTTAAACACTCCAATCAACAATTTCTCTCAAGAATAAATTACAAAAAAAAAACAACCAAAAAAAAAAAAAAAAAACAACAAAACAAAAGATGTTCTTTACTCATTACTTATTTAATTCATTCAGGAGCTTATACTGCAGTAGTTCCCAGTTCTCTCTTTATCCTGAAGCATTTTATGTTTTTCCTTAGTATTTCTATTTTAAGTACAGAAACCTCTCATTTCAAGTGAACGAACTTCTTTGTTCTGTAAGCTTTGATAAATGAGAACATTAGATACACCCAACAGCCTAATGAAATTCCACACCTTGGTTTGGATGCTATCAGATGTGCTGCAGATTGTTTATTTCCCAGAGTGTGATTACTTGGAGAAAAATTTCATCTTTGATAATGGTGCTAAACAATGCATAGCTTCATTGATATTTAATAGATAACATACTTAAAACAACACTGTTGGAGTATATCTTTTGTACCCAACAGCTGTTCATTTTAAAAAGACAGAAGTACAATACTGTATTGTATACTTGAATTACACATTTAGTTTAAGGGATAAGAATCCCAGTAGCAGATGGTATTCCAGGCTGCCTAACATAGCAGGGGAAAGAAAAAAAAATATAACACAGGCCAATATTCTGCCTTGACATTATAAATCAACAGACTGGTTACTGATGAACACATGAAGATTAATTCATCAAAGTCTGTGGATTATTTCTGACAAATGAAAGCAGAAAACATTTCATTGTGTGGACTATGTCATGACAAAACTGTGCCTGAGACACTCACAGATGTAAATACAGAAGCCCTTGCTTACTGTAGTTTCCCTAATGCGTCTCGTAAAATGTGATCAGTGATCTTGTACTGAATATTAGGAAAGAAACCTGGGGACAGTTTCTCTACTTCCAAGAAAGTCCAGGTGTTGCAGTGCAACACAGTATGTGAATCACAATTCCCAAGCACATCACCACACTGCCAAACCAAACTATGCAGCTAGAAACTACTACTCTGTGCTGAAATATTCCCTTTTTAGTGGGTGGTGGTTAGAAGATGACAATATTGCTACAGTTTCATTGGTGTCATAAAACAATCCTTTTAGCCTTTTCTGTTCAGCTTTTTTTCATTTACTGAACTAGATTTACTAAACTAGCTCTGTGCTGCCACTGCTATCTTAATTTCAGCAACTGTGACAAAATTACCTCTATAATTTGTAATCTTTAATTAAGATATAATTATAAAATTATTATATGCTATAAAGAAACAGTTATATATATCTACTTCAAAGAAACCCTTCAAAAAAAAAAATTGAAGACTAGTTCTTGATTTTGAAATCCAGTATGATCAGAAGGTGATTTTCAAGTACTTAGTATTTAGAGTTCATACCATTTACATGCTACAGCATATTTGTTGCACTGAGTTTCTGTATAACTTTAAATAACACTCTCTAAGAACAAAGAGTAAGTAAATAAAACAACAGTCTTGTTTGATTTAATCTGTAGGCTATTCTTTTGACTAGGAAATAAACAAATAAATAAATAAATAAATAAAGGAGAAATAGGGAACAGAAGGTAGAATTCACTTTACAATACAATACACCTGTATTCCCAGATCTGCCCTCTGGAAAACAGCTGCTTTGAATACATTTATCAAGGGAATAATGATTCAATGAGGAATTGTTTATGGAGTCTGAACTTCAGAACAACATCAAATCTTAAGTTATATTTTAACATGTTCAAATGTTTTATTGCTACTTTTTTTTTCAGAGAAAGCAAATTAATCTGATTTTTTTTCTTCTACATTTAGACTGTGTGAATAAATAAATAGAACAAATAAAATAACTTTTATACCAAAGAGTGGTAAGTTTTGACAGATCATGGAAGTTGTTACTTCCTATCTATTACGTCCCATCCAGCAAAACACTGCTCTGTAATTTTTGAGTGTGTGATCAAGCTCCCCCCTCTCAGCAGTGAGACAAGTCATGTAGAGTTATGCTGTTATTTTATTTCTGGAGGCTATTTTATCTAATTCCTCACTTGAAGTCAAAATGTTGTAATTTATATATATATATATATATATATATATATATATATATATATATATGTATATTTGGAAATGGTCTGGAAATGAGCGGAAGGGAAATGGGAAGGGGGATAGAAGAAAATTTTCTTTTTATAGTGTATATATATGTTCACTTGATTGAACTTTCAATTTACAAAAAGTAATTATACTTATTTATGATCTTTTTTTATTGTTAATGGCTCATACATTTAGCCTTGCTATTAATAGTGTACATTAATTGTATTATGCATAGATATTCAATAGGGGTCTGTTAGCAGTCTACATTAATATTCAATATTCTTAAACTGCAGTGCTCAGCCCAATATTATTGATGTGAATGTAACGTTTGATAATTATTCAAAGATGTTTCCAGTGACATGTAAATTTGACTCGTTTTGGCTACCTCTGTTGTGACAACCTGTCTCTCTGAATGGTTATCACTCAGAAAAGAAGAAATCCAGAATCAAAGAAGATAACTAAATACAAAAGCTTCTTATTTGAGAAGAAAAATGTGTCTGCTGTTCTGCAGTTTGCTATTTTCAAAAGCCAGCTAATCGCTGGTCTGTTGCAGCTTTGAAACCTGATACTTTGATATTTTTAATACCTTTTCCAGAGACTACCACTGAAAAATTTAATATAAAAGTTATCTTTATTTTTTACTTTGTATGTGATTTAAAAACAAAAAATAAAAGCAACAAAAACAATCAAATAATGTACAGAGCATTTAATATTTGTGTCACTCTGTTTCCTAAGAACAAGCCATATGCAGGATATGTGAAAATTCCTTTTGACTACTGAACTCTTTTGAACGTTTTAACACCACATGTGTGGTACACAGATGTGGTGGATCCACTGGGGAGAGCAACCCCCACTCCAAGGGGAGAAAACCTGATGCAGTTAAAGGAGCTGTTTGAATGAGGACTCCTCTGTTTTAGAAGAGAAATAATTGCTGGAAAAATAGGCAAGATAGTTTTTCATGGATATAGAGAAATCACTCTCTAATCAGACATGAGCAAACAATGAAGCTGTTTTAATAGGAATCAAGATGGAAAGCATCTGTTTGGAGCTTAACAGTTGTAAGCATAAAGAAATATTGAGAATATCCCCAAATCATTTGTCCTCAAGCCCACAAAGTTCAGTGGTAGTGTTACATGAGAAGTTAGAGCATGAAATACACAACTAATCCTTCTCAACTTAAAGTTTGATTCAAATAATATTAAAAAAAGGTGAATAAATAAATTATTTTTATATTTATTGTTCAAATTTCCTTCTTTTCCCATACTAACATATATAATATTAAAGATATCAAGCAATTCTAACTGTTCCAGGGTATCAAAATACCTCAACCTTAAAAATCGATGCTTTTATTAAATGCTGTATAGTGTTAGATGAGAATACACGCTGAAAATTTTATTTTACATATTAATTATTTCATTATCATAATATCCAGCAATTATACTTTAAGTAGTACATAACATTTAGAGTACTAGAATATTTTGTTTGTCTATGAAATTTGTTTTACAATAAAAAAATAAAGAAAAACTAATTCATTTCATTTATTTAAAAAAAATACTAAACATATGCAAAAAAAATCTGAAAGAGAAGAGCTGTGATGCAGAGGCTGGTGCAACATGACACTACATTGTCTAGCTAGTGATAATACATATATTTATACAAGAAATCAGGTGCAAATATTTAATAATGATAATAATAATATTAGAACAACTTATCTATTGAAGCAGTTTATTCTCTTTTAAAAAGATAGGCCTTTAAAAAAATAAATATCTTATTAAAAAATATCCTCTATCTCAACAAGAAGTTGCAGACTTGACTTGAAATCAGCTAGAAAACTTTATGTTGTGGCCCATGACAACTGTCATATTTGTTTGTTTCAGTCTTAAGTTTTTAACAAAATAATCACGAATAGAATAGCATTGAAACTTTTTAATGAAAAATAAAGAATTCACTTCTGTTATTCCCTGGACATTTCTATTATGTTAGCTTTCAAAGCTTTCAGTGTAGATATTTTATATTTCCCCATGTTTTACATTAGAAGGACTCATCCTTTGCTATAGTTATTGAGAGCACATACAGAATTATCCTGATCTAGGGGAATTATGGGCTGAGATCTGCTACACTTCATCCAGAATTGTGTCAAACTGTATAACTTATCACATTTGAATCAATGAGATGAATTGCAAGATAAAATACTAATCAACACGAGCTGGATTCTAAGAGTAAGACTCTCTATAATAGCCTCAAATTTCCCTTCAGAGACTTTATTCTTTGTGTATACATATATATATATGTACTTTGATTTTAAAATTTTCCTAACAGTGTAGGAATGCTTGTACCCTGGAGTTTGAGTAGCACATTAAAGTTTGTATTTGCAATATTTTTACAACCTGTTTGCTGCTATAAAGATTTTGTTTGTTTGTTTTGTATATTTAATCAGTTGAATTATCCCCAAGCATCCTTTTTTCTATTTCCAGAAAGAAACCCTTTGTTGTTTAGAAGTAATGAAAACATTTCATCAAGGTTTTCTGGTGTGATTAATAGTCTTTGCTGAATTTTGTTGAAGGCTTTTTGTCTGAGCTCTTTATTTACTTTCATGAGATCTGTAACGCTGCTTTAATTCTCCACTAGTAACAGGTGTTTCCTCTTTAGGAAACCATTAGCTCCACATTTTTAAACAAAGCAAATCTGATTTTGATTTCAGATTTCAAATAAAACCTTTAATAATCCAAAATTAAACTTTAGATCCTTAGATGACTAATGGATCACTAAAGACTTTGTTCATTAATCAGGCTT